>VXBQ01007736.1:512057-536680 GCA_013400175.1 Phainopepla nitens
TCCCAGGAAAGCACTGTGGGGAATGCAAGCTGGAACATTAGCTATGCCATGACTGGCTTGCATGACCTCAAAACAGGCATCATATGCCAGGCAAGTCACCTGGTGGGGACTCCAGCAGCCTGTAAGGAACACATGGAGTCGCTATGTCTGTAACAGCAAATCAAGTCATCTTACGGGCTGAGTCAGTCTCCAGCCTTCTGAGGCTGCACATCTCCAAGTGGTGTGAAAAAGTGGGATAGCTTCTGTTTTTAAGAAAAATGAACAAACCCAAAATATTTTAGTTTTGGAAAAGCCTTTTTTTTTTTCTCTTCTGGTTTTAAACCACCATCAAAAGAAAATTAATCAGCTCAACAGCCATTTCATTCAATGTTCTTCTTGGAAAAGATATTAACTTTTTAACCTGGTTTGTAAAGACAGAACTTGCAACAGTACTGGTGTTTTGAAAAGAAGCAGAGCTCCAAGCCAGTTCAGATCAATAATCAAAGCTGCTACTAGAGGGCACTGTGACATCCACAGGAGGCACAGCTCTGCTTCCCACTGCCTATTCCTGCCTCCATGAAACCTTTCGCAACTCCATGGGTACAAATACAGCTAAAGTCCAGTTTGGGTCATTTCACTCTTCCTAGTAACGTACCTCTTAAACTTTAAAATGTGTACAATGCACGACTGTGCCCCCCTGCTTCTTCAGCTCAACAAACACTGGCTACTTCTTCAGATGTTACTGTGTTTTAGTGATCAAAAGAAATAAAACTTGTTTGTAAAACAATTTGGGATTGTTCAGGACAACCATGACAATGCAATGTAAGAGTTAAAAATTATAATTAGTAATCATAATAAAAACGATAATGATAACTTCCCATGCAATGAACCCATCTGGAAGGCCTCAGTGTGAGGCTTCAGAAGTATCCAAAATTGTGATTAGAAAGAAATTCATTTCAGCAGGAAGGTGGAAGCTCAGAATGCCAAAGAAAGAAAAAAGGAAGAGAAAAATCCTTTCTAGTTTTGGCCAGTAGATCTAATCGGAAATTCTTTTGAAATGTTATTCTCTGGAAGAGAGCTCAGTTAGCAATATTCTGCAAATGCTCAGCCCACTTCATCCATCTGCCAAAGCTGAGAATGAATATTCATAGGAAGTTATTTTAATCATTGTGTTTTTCTTGACGTGACATAATTCTATATAATTTCCCCCTCCCCCCGGAATAAAAAAAAAAAAAAATAGGTCCTCTTTTTATGCTGTCAAGTCAGAAAGTTTTTTCTCCATCTGCAAGGGAGAAAAAAGGGACATTGGATGGCTCACGCATGGATTGTAAGCAACATCCTCATCAATGGTCCTCAAACCCCAGCATTAAAAACCTAGCTAATGACACTGCTGCAAACTGTATGTACTGGCTTTTAGCTGTCCCTGCTGAACTCAAGGGATTAACACCTCTCACAAGGGGTGATCAGGGTGACAATATCACACTTATGTAGGCTGGGAATGGGATCCACTGGCAACAGGTACATAGGGAAGCAAGGAAAACTGCACAGGAAGAGCTGGGTTTGGAGAGCTCAGGGCTGGTAGAACCTGGGTGCTGTAGTTGGAGGATGAGGGAAACAGAGAGTTACTGCAGATATGTTCAGGGGATGCTGCTTGTAGTCACACACCTTCATAAGCACATACTACACAAAAATGCTTTTACAATTTTTGATTGCTTCTTAAAATAGTCCATGTTCAACACTTAGGAAAAGTGCACATTTTTGGCAAAATTGTCCAAGCACAGACAGGTTATAAATATTGTAGAGTACACAGACATATCTCAGGAATGAATTTGGTCCTCCCCTGATTCTAAATGGTGCTCCTGGTTCCCAGTACATCAGGAGGACATTTTATTATAGTCGAAAATCTTGAGGAAAACCTTGTTCCTGCAATAATCAAGAGTCTAAAATATTCAACACTTGACTGATGCAAGCAATTCCCAGGTGCCATACATTAGCTGCTGGGACAGGCAAGCTGGGTCACAGAGCTCAGCTCAGTGGAAAAAAAAAAGGAACACAACAATCAGGTTTTCTTAAAAGCTAGGCATGTGTTTAACATATCACTCCTGCTTCTCTCTTGTTCTTTGCAATGTTGCCTCTTGGTGGCCAAGCCTGCTCCTTGTTCTCAGGTCCACCACCCTGGAACAACCTCCCAGAGAGTTTGTGCCCAATGACTTGTTAGTTACCTCCTGCCCCAGAGCATCCCAGATGCCCCAAGAGATTCTCCCTGAAGTGCTGAGCCCAGCAGAATCTTGGGTGTGATCAACATGAGGATGACTGTGATTTGTTTCCTGTTGCTACTCAAATGCAGACCATTTCCTTGGATTCAGTTCTTTGAGGAGCAGTGAATGCCATACAAAGGTGGATTGCAAGAACCTAAATAAGCTGAGACCTCTTTTCTTGCTGCTCCTACTTCATGTGCCCTAGACAGATGCGCATCTAGGTAAGAACACATGCAGTCATTTCAAATCACTTCTTCTAGTCAGTGCAGCAATTCAAGTCTTTAACTTCAGGGGAAAAAGAAAAAAAAAAAAGAGGAGGAAGAAAAAACAGCAGACAAGAAAGTAGAGACAGTGGTCTACATTTAGCTTTAATTAACTCCTGGATGTTTTGAAAGACACTAATATACACCAACAACAGGCCTATGCAAGCATCCAGAAATCTCTAATTGCAGCATGGTACCTGACTTCTGCTTCTCTTACTTTCCTGACATACTGGTTCCTCTCTTTGGCCACATTCTGCCAAGCACTTTGCAGAAAACTGGTGTTCTCCTTTTCCACTGCTGGAGGTTCCTGCTCCAAAATGCAGGACAGCTATAACACTCATGGTTGACAAGAGTAGAAAGAGGTTGAAATCCCATTATCACAATTTGCTTTTGCCTGTTCCATGCAGAACTGGCAAAAAGAAGTTAGCTTCCATACTGGTGGGTGGCACAGGAGAGAGCAAAGGAACAAACTCACTGAGGTGGATGCATCACCCCTATAAACTGGCATAGCCTCACTGATGCTTCGTAGAGATCATGGGAGCTTTGATGATGAGCACTAGCTTTGAATCTGACCTACCAGGAACACAAAATGACTCAGCTGGCTTAAGGGAAGAAGATGACTCTGTCTCAGAAGACAGGTTACCACCTAGCTTTTTCAGGAAAACCCTTTAGACTACAATGGAGAAAACCTCAATGGCGCTCCACAAAAATTTAATAGGCTATCCGCACAATGACTTTCTAAAAATATAGGTCTGGAAAATGAAGAGATTCTCCTAGGATGGCTCAAAGTCTCTATTAAATACTAAGCAAGATTCCATAAAAGCTCTCTAAATGTTAGCAATTTCCATTAGGGAAATCTTTAATGATGGAAGGCCATTACCAGCCGAAGGCCTTGCAATGAGTTCCTGGCTCCCAATTCAAATCCTGGTGGACAATGTCTGTATGTACAGCTGAGCAACTAACTCCTGCCAGATAAGACAGCCAACAAATTCAGCTTCTTTCCATGACCAGAGGGCCATTGCTTTGAATTTGATTTTGTTTATTTTTGTTTCCCAATTATGTTTGTCAAATTGTTTGCACTTTCTTTCACAAATGGCTTCAACACACACTCTATATTCCAAATATAAATGGTACTGCTTAATTGCAATTGGTTAGATAAGTAATATTCTCACTGCCTGTGCACTGAACTGCTTCTGGAATGCTATGATATGCTTGCAGTGTGTAAATTAGTTAAGGGGAATACAGGCAATACATCTGAAGGGACCCAAAATCTTCAAATGAGACCAAGAGGGAAAATGTGTATATGTGGGTTTTCCAGGAGGAAAAATTAGATAAAGGCAAAATAAGGACTACCTTCTCATCCTGACATCACATTTTAAAATGTGCTTCTCTACCATTTTCCTAGTACTTTGGGGTTTTTTTAGTCTAAATGCTAACTGTTTTAAATTCATGACAAATACCTCCCAGCCAATTCCCTATTCTGTTTCCAAAGACCATAATGTCTGATATTCTCAACAGTCTGTCAGGGGAGAACTTTTGGAAGGGATGAATGCCTTTCAGATGAAATATTTTTTTATTAAGTTTTTCCAGTCCAAATATATTGTGAAACTTTTTTTGTCAAAAGTTCCTCAAATAAATTGTTTTGATTTTAAAAAAACAACAAACAAAACAAGACAAACAAAAAACCACTGTCATGTAACACTAAAAAAATTTGCAAAAAATTTGAATAATTTTCATTGTCACTTTCACCACGAATTACTAACATGTTTAATTTTAGTCAGGTAAGAATATGTACCAGTTTGTGTTCCATTTTAAAAGCTGAAATATTTTGAGTCATTTAGAAGTTGAGATGATAAAGAAATGCAGTGTTTCAGAATCTCAGAAATGAAACATCTCCATGATGTCAAAAGAAAACCATCCCATATGCCTAAATATTTCTCTCATAAAAAATATAGAGATTTCATCTTTTTTTCCATCTGCTTTTAGGAAGAAAAAAAAAAAAAGTTTTAAGTCTTAGCACTTCCAAGTGGGATGAAACTCTCTTTTGACAAACTCCTGAAAACAGGCCTATAAATGCAGTTCAGACATTCCCTCCTGTTGTGGCAATTACTGACAAAACTACTTCAAAGAATCTGTCTCACAGAAACATGTGTATAATCTGCTCCATCAAAGCACACTCCTCCTTAAGGCTGCACTGCTTTGTCTGCACATCCAGCAGAATGGGGGAGTCACACCTTAGCAGCATGAAATCCAAATCATTGTCCTAAAGTTATCTGGAGACACAACAGCTTCACATCGGGAAGAGGGACAGCATAACCACAGCCATTTTGCCTCAAGGAAGTGGAATGAAAATACCTTATGGAAAAGTGGACTGGAGCTACTCACATGGAGAGGAGAAAAGTGAAGAAAAGTGGACAGTGAGCACAGCACAGGAAACAGTGAGGGTGTGCAGGTATGGCAATCTGAAAAATTTTTGTTTTCAGCTTCCTTTTCCCTGGAAATCCTACATTGAACACAAAGATGGTGAGACCCCACCTTTCCTGTTTATTACTATGATTACTTTGAGTTCTTAAACTTTTTTGATCTCTTTGACCAAGCACCCTCCCAAGGACTAAGGAATGAAATGGTCCTTTCTAGGTTCTCCAGAAAATACATCACACACTAGGAGGTCTTTTGAGGCATCTGACACCCAGCCCTTGCTTCTCCTTCTGTGATAGTGAGGAAGTTGCATCTATCCTTCTCTTTCCCCTGCTCCCACTCCTGTCCCTGTGGCTCAAGCTTGTGCATGACATTGCAGGGATGGCAAATGAAAACAGCTGCCAACCTTCTCTGCTGCCTCTCCGAGCTGTGCTCTGAGCAGAGTAAAACACGTGGCCAGCTGCGACACACCCACTGCAGGGCACTGCTGGCAGCTCCAACCTCACACTCAATCCACATGTTTTGGTCTAAGGGAAGCCTAACCCCAGCACAGAACTCAGCAAGGCCCACAAAGCACAATGGAAGAACACAGCAATTTAATTCCTGCTGCTGCTGCCACCAAAATGCAAACAAGGCAATTTAAACAGAAGCTGGGTATCTCTGTATTACGATCATCACTGCAAGAAACATCAGTACTTGTAAACATCAGTACTAGTAATCCCAAAGCTTTTGAGGGGGTCAAGTTTGTCTCAGCACTCTGTGCTCCATGGTCACAGAGGTAACTACACTGGCAGGAAGTTTAAAAATGAGTGCATGACTGTCAGGAGAACCTAAAAACTAAATGGACAGTGGAGACCTAGTTGTCCTCCATCACCAAGTGGAGATAGGTCAGCAGCAATAGATTGGTACAAAAGGCCTTATTATTTTTCTTCTCCACAAGAGAGAATGTCGTCTCTTAAACTGTCAAGACAGTATTTTTGACCAGTGTGACCTTTGCAAGAAAAGCCACAGAACAGTCATGAGTTGGTCTGTGGCAGGAACCGGACATAAAACCATGGAAACCCACCAGGATGGGAGTCACACTTCAAAAATGACACCAGAATCTCTTCCTCCAGCCTCAGAGACTAACAGTAACCTTGCAGGTGACCCAAGCCTGTGGTGACAGAGCTCATCCACCCCAACACCATCCTGTAGTGAGCACTGCTGGTCCCTTCACCTCACACCCTTTGGTAGGTGGTGCACTCTGATAAGAGCCTCAGCTGTCAGAAAACAAACTGCAAGCAACAGATTGAACACACTACCATGCAAAAGCCTGTCTCAGGAGGGACAATTAAAAACACACACAGAAAAATAAATGGCTCTTTCTTTTCAACCCCTTTTCCTCTGCAACAAGTAACAAGACAGGAGCGGGTGCCTGTATGCTAGAATGCCCAGAAAATCAGCAATTAACAAGCGTTCCGCTCTAGCCTGTCTGTGATTTCCTCCCTGCAACTGTGGCTAAATGTTTAAATACATCACTCCTCCTTTGCACGTGCTTGCTGTGGCTCTGGCTCACCTCAACCCTTCTGGCTTTCCATATCATGCAGTCTTCCCTTTCCCATGTGTTTTTCTGAAGCCTCCTCGAAGATAAACACAGGGAGAGGGGCACACTGACCACGCAGCTGCCTTCAGGAGCACATACATCAGATGAACTACCCCAAATGCACACAAGCCAAAATGCACTTAGCCCTGTGTGCCACTGAGGTGTTTTATAAGCCATCTAGTCCGCAGCATCCTCAAGAAAGATGCATTACCATATCTAGCCAACAATAATGTAATCCGGAGAACTCAAATGGGACTCTTCCCTATGAAACTAAGTGCTAACCACATTACCGTGCAGATGCTCATTAACAAGCCTGTATCAGACAAAAGCTGCAAAGGTATTTTTCTGAGGCATAGGCTTAAATAAAGGTTTTTGACTCAGGTTGGCACTCAGGGTAAAATAGATTGAAAAACAGAGTCTCTCATTAAATTCATACAACAATTCAAACATGAAGGCTTAAAGTAAGAGCTATGCAAAAAAGCATGGGGAGTAAAATATTGCAGTAGAGTCAGTGGAACACTCATGGATACCTGTGACGTACTGGACTTCTTGGACACTTCAAACCCCAAGTTTCAAAAAATCAACTCAGAAAAAGGTGGTACTGCATGCTGATGTTCCTATCATGATTGGATGACTTTCATTGTTCACTGCGTAGAAACTGATGATCAAACTTGCAAAAATAAACCCAAACCATCAAAACAGAGTAAAATTCTATTACAGAGAAGAGACATTGAACATCCTTTAAATTATGTATAGGGAGGCCTCATGATTAATGAATAACTGAGCTTCAGTCTAAAAATGAAAGCATGACATAAAGAATCCACTAGGTAAACACAGCCCTGAGAAAAGAAAATCCTTCCCAAATACTTGCTAGCATAATCCTTCTTGGCCAACTATAGGAAAGCAAAGGCTAGGGCCCAACTTTGACAGCTGAATGAACTAATTATATTAAAACTGCAACGTGGAAACCTCCTCATCTCAAGTTTTGCAAACAAATGGCAGACATGCAATGAGCTTCAGAAACAACAGCTGCCGAACAGAGCTGGCCTGATCTCCCTTGCCAATGACCTACAGAAAACAGCAGTCAGTCCTGATGCCAGTTCAACCAACTGAGAGAATACAAGCACCACCACATAGTGCCAGAGGACCTGAAATTGAATCCATATGAAAACATGACCTATTTCTATACCTTCTCATCTATTCATTTTATGTAGCTGCTCATCACTGAAATACCCTTTTCACGTAGGATCAACAGCAATAACAAAGTTCTGAGTTGGGCCTGCTAGGAAATTAAACAGCACCTGGAAGCATTCCCCAGTGCTAGAGCCAGCAGCATTGCTGAACTGGTAGAGGGGCTCCTGTCACAGTTTCGGCCAGTGTCAACCAACACTTTGCCAAACACTTCCCTGTTAGATCTATGGGTCAGGACTCCCAACAGACCCATTCTCAACAGGCAAATCAGACACAGCCAATCTGCTTGGGAGAGTAAGAGATTTTAACAGGCTCAGCATGGGCTATTCCATCATAGTTGGCCTCGGTACCAGGTTACAGGCCAGAGAACATTTAGTTATTATATAAGTGGGTATAAAAGTGCTGGAATCTGTCCTTTCCCAAGTTCAGAATTCCTGCTGGGGCTGGTTGCCTTCCTTGGAAACTAGATAGTTCTTTAAACTAAGATATCCTTGAAAACTATGTATCGTACTTGAGGGTCTTGCTACAATGCTGTAAGAACAATGAGTATGAAAAAATTAATGCCTTAGATTTGTTGATCGGTGACTTCGTATTCAAGAGCAAGAAATTCAGGCTGGAATTTTCTTTACTGCTGTTCTCATTCAAATATGCAACTTTGGGGTTTATCCTCTCCAGGAGTCCTTTTTCAGGGAAGTTATCATCAACCCCAGGAGAGATCTAGACCAGCACATAGGTGTTTCCTTCCTCCAGATTCTGAGTCTAGCAGTGGTGTTGTGAGCTTAGCTGCAGCTCATAATATTTTTGTGATTGTCCCTAACTATAAAGCACTGATAAAATACAGCACTGGAAATAAAGGACAGTAGCATAAGTAAGCAACTTTTTTCATTTCACCAAGAGGTGCTTCATGTTCTGTCAAGGTAGATGAGAGAGCTGAAAGAGCTGAAAGTACCACAGCTAATTAAATTTTGTGGAAGAAGCTTTTACATTTCTTTTTACACTTAATAAGAAGAGAGGGAATCACCAGAAGAGAGAGGAGAACAGGTATTGAAAAAATCCTATGACCTTGGTATCCATGTCATCTGGACAGTTGCCTCCAGTTGTGAAGCTCTTCACAACTGGAGGCAACTAAAAAGGCTCCAAAAACCTATGCTTAGGCAACTGAATGATTGCCCTAATTCAACAGTCTGGAGAACAATTTTGCCAACCAAATGCAGATGTCTAATCTATCTTGGCATCTGACTCAACTGAACACATAGGCAGAAAAGTAGGTTACGAGAGAACAGATACTTGGACAACATATAGATATGTGCATTTAGTGGTTTACACCCTGAAGCTGAACTCCAGTCTTGATTGTAGGCAAGTGGAACAACCTTGTTTTGCAAAGTCAGAGACTTTGGATATGAGATCTAGTACATTCCCCACTCCCTCCATAAAAAGCCACCTTCTTTAGAGGAAGTCTTGCAAATTAATAATTTTCATTTCAAAGCAAGTTGAAAGATGAAATTTTTAGAGCTCCTGTCCCCCACAGGCTGCTCGTATGTGGACTCACAGCTTTGAATGCTAAGAGAATTTACCCCTGTGGAAGTAAGTGGTGCTGTGCCAGCTGGCTGCAGGGCATGCAAATCTTCCCTGGACTATTAAATTCAGGAGCACCATTGAAGCCACATAGACCCCTTTTGGAGAACTGCAGTTATCACTGTGGCATGAGAATATACAATAAACCAAACCCAAGATCAATGAGAATAAACTCATATTCAAAACTTGGAGATGGAAAACGTAACATTTTCCAAAGGGAAAATAAATCCTATTCTTCTGTTTCAAACAGAAGCAGGATGAGAAATACTTCTGGTCATTTATATAGAAAAGTTAAAAGATCTAAAAGAAAAAAAAATATGGTGGAGGGAGGAAGAGTGAGAGACTACTTAACAGTTTGGAAAATAGAGATTATAATGCCAGAAGGAAAAGTGAACTTCTTTGGCAACCTCTTGAATAACGCAGCTTATAGGACTATCCTAAATTAATTCATGCTTGGATAGAATATATGTTCTGAAGAAACAGCTAGTATTGATTTTAAAATTGCCACTGATAGGGAATCCACCACATTCCCATAGTAAATTGTTCCAATGTTTAATTACTTTCACTGTTGAAAAAACTTGTGCCTCATTTCTAGTGTGAAATTGCCTGGCTTCAGGTTTCAGCCAACTAGGTCTTTTTATATGTTGTTTGCTAGCTTGAAGTGCCTTCTTATTAAAGTTTGGTTCTCTAAGTAGGTATTTACAAACTACAACCCCTCAGGCTTCCCACTGATAAACTGAAGAGGCACTTCTCCAGGAACCTTAGTCTGTGGAGCATGGCCCGTTGCATTCCCATCACTTGCATGTCTGGTTTCTGAGACTCTGCAGTTGAGCAGTAACTTTCTTTAACTGGGGACACCAATCACAGGAGTTGAGCACCTCTCAAGTTCAGACATCAAATATTACTTCCTAGGTCACACCTGAGATGCCCCAGTTAACTCTTTAAAGCCTCCAAATTATGTCTTCCAGAATAATTTTGAAGAAGGATTTACTTTCAGCTAACTACTAAAATACTTTTTCCAGATTGCTGTTTGTCAGAAAATGATCCCTTAGGTTAAAAACAAGGCTAACTACTAATATCTTTTTGCATGCCTTTATATAGTGCTTCATAACTGACCGTATTAAAACACACACAGCTCTCCTAAGCCAACCTTAACACGGAATCTGCAATTGTCTCCCATCTGTGACCTCGTCCTTTTTCATGGTTTATCTGTGGAATTTTATCATTTGTGTCACCAATTATCTTTCCTTCAGGTGGCTTTACATCTTATTCCCCAGTATTGATAAAAACAATATATATGACAAGGAGAAAGAAGCAGTGTGCACAGCATTCTGATACTTCATGTTTGTGGTAATAATCCCCTGTTTGTGTCCGTATTTTCAGAGTGCCATTTAACCAGTTCTTAATCTAATATGCACAGACTTATTTGGTATTGTTCTTGATAGAGATCCTATGAGGTATAGCAACAAATGCTTTTAAAAGTCTAACCACATCTGCACTACTACATTTAGCAACAAATTTTATAATCTCATCAAAAAGATATCAGATTTGTTTGACAGGATTTATTTCCCATAAATCCATTTTGATTGGCATTAATTAAATTTCCCTTCTTTAATTTTTTATTAATCTAATCCCACATCAGTTTCTCTATTATTTCACCTCAAAACAGTACTAGAATGACAGGACTATAATTATCTTAGGTTGTCCCATACACATCTTTAAATTTGAAATCATATTTAAACAGAAGCATTTTTCCCAGACTTCTGGCACTTCAAAACAAATGTCAGGCTGTGTGGAACGCACCTAGGTCTTGTCCAAAACTTTTGTAGACATGTTACCTGCATTTTCTAACTGGCCTTAAGAATGTCTGTATTGATTCAGGAGCCATCTGTTTTGGCATCCTGCCTCCAGGATGCCATGGATGACATGGAGGTAAGAGTAAGAAGTGTGTATCCAAGGGTACTTGCCCAACCTGCTCTCCCAGCCCACAGTAATTTGTGGCTCTGGGAGCTCCTCTGGCAGGCACTGCACCTGCAGCCTTCTGTGTACAGCCTCAGGGTTTGTCCTTCTGTGAGTCGATCACATTACTTGCTGAAAGTGTTTTTATTTCTAATCACCTCACTGTTCTGTGGCAGTAAATTCCCTGCAATAACTAAGCATTGCATATCTCCTTATTTTAAACCTACTGCCTGAAAATATCCTTTGATGATCTGCTCTCACACTGTAAGCAGCAGGTAACAGCTGCTCTGTGATGACTTACTCCATTCCAGTGGTGATTTTGCAGAGCTACACCTTCTCTCAAGAGCCAAATGCAACTCGTCTTTTCCCAGAGAAGTCTCTCCATGCTTATGGGTGCCAGTGTCTCTCGCCTTGGACACTTCTCCTCAATCTCTTTTAGACAGGCACCAACAGTGTTTGGTTTGTAAGAGGTAGACTGGTCACAGATTTGCAGTGACAGACACACACATTCCCTTGTGCCTGAACTCTCCTGTCTCCCAATTAATCATTAGGTCTTCATCTTTTGTACAGCCTCTGAATGCTCATCTGGCATCTCAAGAGAGGTAGATATGTTTTCTCTCAATTTACTATTTTGGAAGCAGCTCTTTATCTTCCTGAGCTATTCCTGCACTGCATTGTTTAGCCGATTGTCACTACATCTGGAATTGGCACTGCTGCCAACTCAAATTACAGTCATTGTGCTTAAGAAATTACTCAAGACTCCAAATCTATTACCAGTTCCTTCCCTGGGCAAACCTTCCCTGTATTCTGTCTCTAATACAGCCTCAAGATGAGCTGCGTTTATTAATTTTAGTCAAAGCTGGTTAAACTTGCCATCACAACAAAAGCAAGAGTTGGAGCTGTGCACAGCTCCCCCTCCATTTGGAATAGGTGTGTCTTTGTGTGTTCCCTTTGCTTTTGGAGCAGCAGCATGTCCTAAAAGATGTGCACAACCAGGACAATGGAGGCAGCATCCATTCCAGTAAGAAAATTTAAATCAGACTGAACACTCTTACTGGAAGAGATGTTTCCAGCTGCACTCACAAACACTTCGGCCTACACTGCAGCCTTCTGGGGCTTGCATATACTATCTAGGGCCTTAATGCCTGGATGAGTGCAGAACTACCCACGTGCATAAATGATCTGTGTGTAGTTTCTTCCCTATGGAGCTGTGTATTGTTGTTCTGTTTGCCTGTGCCTGTAATGCAACAGAAAGAGTGACCGCTGCACTGACTTAACCAAGCTGATTTTGATGCTAAACATTAAGCCGGAGGCCAGTAGCTGAGGAAGGTGAATGCAGGATGAGAGGTAGATCTTAGCTGATCTCTTGGCTGCTTCCATCCATCACATTTGCTCCTACTAGAAAGGATGTGAGCAGATCTTTGTTCATGAACAGCTTTTTTTTTTTTAAATCTCTGGCAATTAAAGTGCATCAGGCAGTGGATGTGTCATGGAGAGAGAAGAACCTTCTGTTTTTCTCTCTCTCTTAATTGCCTGTGTATTTATGGGTTTTAGTAATGTTGGTGAAAAACTTCCTGGCACTGTATGAATGCTCTTGCCTTCCTTCTCTCAATGACTGGTTTGTTCCTTCTATTCTGTTTCCTTCCTCTATGAAGGCATTTTGCTGTCTATGACCAGACAACTGCCCTCCCTTGCTACACAACCTCTCACTGCCACCTGGAATGCCATTCTGCAGATGGTCAAAAGAAACAAGTCCTATTAGCTTTACATTTCCTCGAACAAAACTATCTTTGAGGGAGGGGAAAGGATCTAGTTTTACTCCCTGAGGGAGCATCTTTGCTTCAGGGGAAACAGTACACACCAAGGCAAATGGAGTCCCATTAAACAACAATGCACTGCTCAAAGATTTCCCCAAGGGTCTTCATTTAGCTGCAGTTCATTGAGTGGGTCAGGCAGGGATGGTTGCCCAACTGCTCCTTGTCGGCCAGTGCTGCAGTGTAATTCGACTCAGCCCCAACAGAGGCTGAAGAAAAGAAGAACCTGGACTTGGTGCAAAACAATACCAATATACATAAACTCTGGGCAGCGCCTGGGGAAGCCACTGGCAAAAATCCCACAAACTCAAATACTACTAGGACTTGCCTCTTGGCCTTAGCCCCTTTTACTTCAGGCTCCTAAGCACATTTGTTTCAAGTAAAGTCAGAGGAACCCTTTTGTCCTATTCAATAGGAAGCTTTGGCATTCAGAAAAAAAGCTAAAGACTTGTACCAACTGATCCCTTAAATCTTTCCTAATAAACAAAAGTAACAGCAGCATCTCAATACTGCAGCAGTGACAAAAGCTCTGAAGTAAGAGGTACTTTCCTGGACAGAATTCAATTACAGTCTTAACTCTGGTTTTAATAACCTTGACCTAACTCCTCCGTAGCACCACAAGCCAGCACACTCAGCCAGCAACTTACTGCTCAAGGCATTCAGCATAGAGGCAACTTGCTCTCTTTTTTAGTGAATTTTGTAGCAATTTGAATTATATCAAATATATACTTTGCATCCCATGACACAGCAGTAGTCTCTAATGGCATCTATACTTCCTATCATGCAGTTTCAAAGGCATCAGGAAGAAGTTTTTAGAAAGTTTTCCTGAAACTAGTCAAGAAATTATTAATAAAGCTTTACTTTAATCTCTTCTTTCAAAGTTATTAAAGAGCGGTATCTGAATGAATTAAATACAGAGCACAGGAAGATAACGGAGAAATCATAAACAAAGTTTTTTTTTTCTGCTAATCTTTTTTTTTTTTTTTTTTGGCTAAGCCAAGATGCATTTTCTTTGGCATATAAAATCTTCAAAAGTCTTGATTTTAAAATGGAAATTGTTTTTGTAGACATTTCACTAAGAGCACATATCATTGAAAAGCTATTAAAACTTCTATTTTTTAAATAAAAATCTCAATCAGTTTTAGTGCAAAGATCTTCTAAGTTGTTTCTTTCAGTGCAGCAAATAAGTATATTTAGGAACCAAAAAGCTGTCTTCTAATCTGCTCTTTCTAAAAAGAGAAACCTCAGCTCGGTGCTGCTTACCTTCTCAGGCCTATGGCCATACAACACAGATTTGTTTGCAAAAGGTAGCCCAGGGAAGATAACTTTATTCCCTTGCATTGAAGGTTTGAGTGAGAGGCAGCACCTTAGCTGTAAACAGAATCTACTACAATTTGATTATTCACAGCCATCCCATCATTTGTAACCACTGCTTCTCAGGAACCAGTTCAGTTACACACATCCTGTGTACCGTGGCTATTTGTAGCCTCCCAAGTTCAAAGTGAGAAAGTATGTGAAATAAAACGCACCCTCTTTTCAAAAAACCATGATCGACTTACCATCAGCCCCTTTCCCTCAATACCATGCTGCCCTACTCCCTGAAGTTAGCAGTTCTAGATGAGTTTGCCATATTTCTATTCCTTGTGGGAAATAGAATGTTGGAGGGCTGTCTGTCCTGGGAGGAGTTAAAAGCACTATCTAGAATGCTTGGAAAATGTCTAAGGATTACAAACAATAGGGAATAGAGTGTTATGAGTGCTCTAACTTTTAATTTCCTTGCTTTAAAAGTTATATGTATCCTATTATAGGCATGCTACACTCAGCTGACAGATACTGGAGAAGTTCCCTATATGAAATTTCTAGAAGGCCACAGGTAAAATAGTTGTGGGATTTATAATCTAATAATGAGGAAATTGTTGAGCTTTTCTGAGGTTTCTAAGGTTCTCTAAGATCCTACAGTCCTTAAAAGAAGTCCTTGCTTTGTCTCTGCTTCCCTGGAACTCAAAAAGACATATGCTGACTAGAAAAACAAAGCTTTTCTATTCCCTCCCTTGCCAACTCCTAGCTAATAAACGTAAACAAGGGAGCATAAGTATTCAGGACTCATTTCTCTCCAACAGCTCTCCACAATTCTAATGTTCATTGCATAACTGAATATTAACTGTGTTTTCTTAATATCCCATAGTTGAGAACGAAAAGTGAAAAAGATAGTTTTGATGATGTGTAGTCAAATTTTGTACTCATTTAGAAAGATGTTTACCTCCATCCATCATCATTTCTTAAAAGAACCTGAATTCACTTCCATATGGCCAAGGTGTGTGAAGGCTTTTCCAACTGTGACAGCTACCACTTTGAGTCTTGTAGAGATCAATTGAGATATCAGTCTCAGTGGTGGTGTGGCTGAACCAGCAACACAGGAGTCTGCACACTAATTGTTCCTTTAAGAACAAGTGCCTCATCAAGAGAGAGTTCTGAATCACAGTGAGATCAGATTAATTTAGCAACATTACACTGAAAACAACAACAGCCCAGGGCTGCACCAGACTTCCTCCACAGGCTGCCCAGGGAGGTAATGAGAGAGCAGGCTTTGGCTAGAATACAAGCCTGGGGCCATAAACATCACAACTCTTTTATGGAGGATGTGCTTCCAGCAATGAATGAACAACCATCATCATTTTTAAGTTAAAGACTAAAATGGCTCCAGACTCCCTAACATTGACCTGTCTTAAATACCTCTGGAATGATGAAGGATGAACACTGGACCTCTACAAGAAAACAGTTGGTTTTCTTTTTTTAATCAAAACAGCCAGAACTGGCTTTTCAAGCCAATGTAAAATTGTCTCTCCCTCCAAAATAGTAATGTTTGATATCATCCCTTTAAAAGAACACAGTGATCAAGTTGACTGTGGAGACTCACACATAGGACAAAGACACTTTGTGAAGTTTTAAAATGCATTTCTGCACTGATGTCAGGAGGATCGGTCATTTTCCAGATTTAGAGTTTGACTTCCCTCTTTTGCCCCCTGCATAACAAAGACCCAATGACATGCTCACCCAAGCCTGCTACTACTGCCCCAGTGGGGCTACATCCTCTCAACTTCCACCCTGTGTAGGAACCCAAACACAGCCAATATCTCCAAAAAACCTTCAAAATATGAAAGGGGCACAGAGGTCCAATTTCACAACCATAACTGACTTTCTTTGTAACACATGCCTTGAAGTCTCAAGGTACTTTTCATTCTTTGGGAAAGGAGAAATAGGCATAGAGGTATGGAAGCTAAGATTAGAGGTGACCTCTGACAGCTGTGACTCACCCAACATCCCTGAAAAAAACTACAGGAAAGCTAATGATGTAAACAAGTTTCCAAGTGTTGGACTGCCCTGTTTCACTCATGAGGTCATGCTTTTTGAAGCTGAGCTGGAGAAAAGCAACAATCTTTTTTCTTTCTCAAGAATTATACAAGCAAGGTAGTAAACAACTACTTCTGCCAGACCAGCTAACCTACACTCTTCCTAAAGAAGGTTTGCAGAAGCAGCTCTTCTTGAGAAGCCCCCACACATCTGTGCAATCTCTCTAAAAGAGCAAATTCAACTCATGTAAATCACTGCAGGCTCCATGGTGCGGGTAACACAGCAAATTCTTCACTATTTTGGGAGAGGTTCCCAAGAGGAAGAAAAATTTGGGTTGAACCAAAAATAAACTACAGCTTTAAATAAAACCCTTATCTGCCAAGTCAAACATTAACCCCAGTATTAGTGACACTGCAGTGAGGGTTTATCATGGGCCCTAAACCCAGTCCACAGGCAGGTATTCTAAGCTGCATTAGGCACTTGATAACACAGGAGGCCAGGAACAAGCACTTTGAATGGGTGGGGGGAAGGAGGCAGATGTTGCTGGCTGAGCAGTGAGCAGGAGTTCCAAAAGGGCAATGTAACCACGTGCACAAGAGGTGAACCCTGCTCTTGGCTCTGCAAGCAGTGCTCTGCCTTAAACTGCCCCCTCGGCTTCTGGGAGTGAGAGGGCAGGATGGTGTCTCTTCGGGAATGGTGAGGTCAAGTCTTGGGTAATAACAGGCATTACACAAGGCACAAGAAGGGCAATGCCAATTCTGTAAGAGGTATGTCGGGAGTTGCTCAGCCTTCCTCTCATAGCCCATTGAATTTCCTCAGAAACCAGGAAGATTTTGTGGCCCCATGCTGTCTGGCTAACAAAACAATGAGCTAAGTCTGCCACGTCCTGCTCTCCAGCTCCCCAAATTAAGTCTAACAATTTTCTACATTTCTGATGTGTGACCATCTGTTTCCAACCTTGTGCTAGACCTCACAGAGGCCATCCTAAAGATATGATTTTCAAAACCCACTTGTCTTTTCTCTCTGTTCGTTAAACAAGCAATTAAAAGTTTTTAAAGTATTTGTGCTCCCTGAAAAAATAGCAAGAGGCTTATCTGGGTTACTTCCCACTCACATCTTAAGTTAGATCTTACACACTCTAATATATCAATTTGATAATCTGTCTATGCACCACAAAGTGAATGACATGGCTTTTCCAGAGTCCGTCTCACTGACTAGAAAATTTCACAGCCCGCCCTTTGACCAGTCATACTTCAGCCCCTCCATATAGGCATGAATATTAAAATAGAAGTAAACTGTAAATAACACATTACTCAAAACACCTTATATTGCAAATAAGTATGCTCTATTCAAAACCTCCAAGTCTTGAGTTGACAGGTTAGCTCATGCCTGTGTCTTTATTCTCCATCAACACCACCAACAGCACACATTTAGCCTTAAAAACATAGGAGGTATTATGAAATGAGAAGTAAATGCTGAGTGGGGAACGAGATGTGCTTTTTGAGAGAATGAACTTCCCTGCTTGCCTGTGCAGCTTTGAGGACCACAGAATTATTTCATTTTCAAAAGGAAAAAAAATTTCTCTTTTCTCCAGAAACTGTGAAGTTAAGTAAAACACCAAATGTTATGAGAATTACAAATAATTCAGCAGTTGGCAAAACTGGATGGAGCACGACTGACACAGATGGAAGATTTAGTGGCCAAACTCTAACAAGTCTCTGCTGAGTATGTATGCACTGAGATTTTTCAGAAGCTTGCGATTTGGCCATATCTAGCTAGATATAAACTGAGATGGCAAAAGGTAAATCCCTGACACTGAGGTTACTTTCTTTACCTGCCAAATTCCAATCTCTCCTCCAAACCACATAAATGTTGAATTTTCATTCAAAACAGAAAGGTGAACTTTTTGTTTTTAATGAGCAGGACAACATATGTTTTCCTAATCTCTGGACTTTTTAGCTGAAATTTTCGCAAATATTCAGCCCTTGGCTAATACTCAGCACAAACTGCTTCAAACTAAACAGATGCAGTTTGGCAAACTGATAAGCAATGTAAAATTACTTTGGGTAATGAAAAATGTTAGGCAGTTTAGTGATAAGCAACTGTACCAGCTTTGCATAGGACACACTCCTCTCCAGCTGTCTCTCTTCAGACCAAACTCAAACACACACAGACAGGTACAGTTCATCTGTAATTTTCTTTTTTTTCCCAGTCATTTGCGGCAGATGGGAATGCAACTTACTGTGTGTGTTGAGCGCATACAGCACACACCGGTATTTTGCAGTATAGTCAGACAGAAAGCAAAAGCTTTTATTCTTGCTGCTGCTGTCCCTGCTTTGTAAGCTGTATTTTTGCAGAGGAGTGAAAGGTAGTGGGAAAGGTGCAGAACAGAGGATTGCAAGGACTGAGCAGTGCGGTCTCCTGGCCTATTTTGGCTGCTTCTATTTTAGGTTCTTGGCCATGGGAATTTCTCTTTCTCCTCTGACAGACTGGCAGCAGAATCCCCGGTTCCCTCACCTCATTCTGACAGTGACTGCTGATGCTGTGACCCTCCTCCCAGGATGCTGTCTGTGAGGGGGTGGTGCAGCAGGGAAAAGAAGAATTTAGGTAGACAGAGGTTGTAATTTAGAAATGAGGGAGACTTAGGCCAGTCTTCCTGAGGAGGACTGTGATAAAGTCCTCCTAGAAAGCAGCTTTGCCCAAGACCTACCACAGAGAATTAGAAGCTGGGAGACCTGGCTGTCCTTTCCTACTCAGGCAGTGATGTGCTGTGTGACAAGTCATAACTTCACTGCTCTCAGCTAAAACTGGGAATGGGAGTGACCCCCAAAATGAGCATGCATGCATACATGTGCAAGAGGGGGACAAATCTACTTAATACCTGTAAGTGTGCTCATTTCTTCCACAGGGGATCCTCCAAAACCAGAAAAATACTTAGAGTATATTCTGTCTGCTTTACCCACTGCCCTGTACAAATTATAAGATCAAACATTTTTCTACAGTCCATACCCTTCAAATTCACAGAGCACGTCCATTCGCTGCAATCTCTCTGCTGGTCCCCACATGCCAATCTCAGTCCCCAAATACCCCTCTGCAACCCTCAGACTCAACGATTTGCTCTCCCTGCCTCCTATACTGATTCAGGACCCTGCCTTCTATGCATGCCCAGCATCACCCTCCTCCTTGCCATCTCTCCTCAGCACTCTCCATGTGCTGTAGTCTCTTTCCTGGCACGCTGTGCTGCCCTTCCCCCCCGGTCCCAGTAGCACACTCATACAAAGCCCCTTTTGCCTATTAAGCACTTCCATTCTGCAAAATCTCACAATTAAAACTAATCCTTATCCTGCAAATAAGCTGAAAACGAAAGCAGTGCCTTAGAAAGCCTTCTATTTAATGAGCATCTTTGCTGTGGCCCTTGCCATTCCCCATCTTCTCTGAGTTTTTCTCCAAATGAAATAAAGATCAGCCCCTCTGCAGCTCCTTACTGTAAACATTAATTCAGGAGGTCACTTACATATTAATGCTGACCCTTTTTCTGTCATCTTTGCTGATACAGAACAGTCCCATTAGTGGCAAATGTTTTAAAAGAAGCCGATTCTTAATGTGGGTATGGGTGGTGGAAGCTGACCTCCATCATTTCTCCTCCCTGAATGTGACCGGTACTCATGAGTACCAAATTACTGCATGATGTGTGTGTGCAAGATACATTGCTGTTTGTTTTCTTCCCCCTGCAAAAGCATGCCTGTGGCCAAGGGAAGCACTGTGCCCACACAAATAAGAACAGCCTCACGATGCAGCAAATGCCTGACGCCTGTTTTTTTTCACAAAGCATTCAGGTACCAGAATCATGGAAAACAAAGCAAAACACCAGGCAGACAGACCTCTTGCAGGAACATTTGCATGGCACTTACAACACTCATGTACAGGCAGACATTCCCAATCCCAGAGGGACGCAAATCCACCCTTCTCTTTGCCCCATGTCTTGTCCTCCTTGTGCATTTTCTCAGCACTAGACTGCATTTGCATGTTTGAATGCTGCTGAGATTGACAAGCGGCCAGCAGCAGCCCTATCCTTTTCCCTGCAGTGTCCCAGTGAGACACCTGAGCCCTAACCACAACACTGCAGCAGACATTTCCTGAAGATGAGTCTGAAATGTCAACAGCCTTTGGTACCTAACACATCCCAGGGAAATTAATGGGTGTTCAGGACAGAGGGGAAAACTGCAAGCAGCAAGCTTGAAAAAACAACACTGGGGCAAATCCATAGGGGATGCACTTTACCTGCCAGGACTGAACCTAACCTCCTGCACCATCATCTTAAAAAATCTGGCAGCTGGAAAAGCAAAGCCTTTTCCCTCTGAGGAACAGCACAGGGAAAGCTCACTTGAACATTAGCTACTCCACAACTCTGAACTCACTTTTAGGAATTTAGGAAACACTTGCTCTTGTAACTAAGAGAATAAGCCCTCCCACTACTGCCCACCTGATTGCATTTCCTCTAAGGCATGCACACCCCCACTCCTGATAAAACATTCATGGGTTGCCCTTGGCTTTAATGGGGCAAAGCCCCTGCAGAACTGGAATTGATAAGTTTCCCACCTGGGGCAGGTGGGACCCACATTAC
Organism: Phainopepla nitens; assembly: GCA_013400175.1. Lineage (NCBI taxonomy): Eukaryota > Metazoa > Chordata > Aves > Passeriformes > Bombycillidae > Phainopepla > Phainopepla nitens. Next base: position 533,072 of record VXBQ01007736.1, read on the forward strand.
TGGCCCTGACAAGGCTCAGTTAAATCAGTTTGTGGAGAAAGGTCAGAAGGTACGACTGCAGGGATTTATGCCAAAACCCACATCTCTGGGCAATTTACACTTGTCTTTTACTCTGAAAGGCCCATATTTGTTCTTTTTCCATTTCAGACAGAAATTACCCAGAGAGGAACTGGGCAGTTTTGTGCTTGCTCCATGGAAAACATAAGATCATGCAACCCAGGGTCATGGCAAAACGTGTAACACAGGGAGTGGCACTACCTGGGTTCATGAAGGACACCTTTGATATTTACTTTAGAAAGCTTCCAGGACAAGGAGAGGCTTTGCCTGCTGTCAGCCAGGCTGCATAATTGCCAGGGCTTTCACTTTAGATTGAGGGGTTCAGACTTGCGCATTAAATATATATATACACATGCATTACATGGCAATGGGATTCTTCCTCGGATTTTAGCTAGGTTTATAGTATAAAAATGAAAATTAAACATAGAGCAGTCAAGATCCTTGCCTGTTTCCCCTCCAAGCAAATCAACTGGCTCTTGCCCTGCAGCCTCCACAAAATCTGGGGCTTCCATATTAGCTTTGCCCCTGCCCCTCAGTTTTATCCCATTATTTGTCCTAAGGACCTCATGGAACTCTGCCAACCTGTTACTATAGTCCTTTCAACTTTTCATCAATTAAGACAACCAGTCATGCCTAATTGTTCCTAGTTCTGTGATGGTTTAGTGATGTGCATAAATGTCCCCTCAGGACAACGTTGCAGACACTCAAATAATTTACTTGTGATCTAAATATAAAGGGCATCTAGGTCCTCTGATATGAAAGGCTGCTACATACAAGAGATAATTATATTTATCTGGAAAAAGGCAGATGATTCACTTTAGTAACACATTTGTAATGACAATGTGCCAAAAGCTCAGTGTTTTTTAACAGGGCCATGCATGTCCCTGTGTATCCCACACTCCCCACCAACCAGATGGATGCAGTTCAAACTGTGAATCCACTCAGAAAACTGAATAGTAGCAATTAAGCCCCCGTCCCTTAGTATTAGTCATTCAGAAACATCTTCACAGATTTACCTGGAATTTGGTCCTGGTTCTCATACCCTCTTCCTCAGCATGCTAGGAGACCTCCTTGGGCAGAGCCTCTCCATCAGCAAAAGGACAGCCCCAGTGTTCCTTTGAACCTGCCTCAAAAGCCCACATTGCTCACACTCTGATAGCAACCTGACCCCACAGGAAGCAATCCAAGCTGTAGCCACCACAGCAGCAAGGGTTGCCTTCCCAAAACAGGCTGATGGGAGCATGCCAGAGTGGAAGAACTCAGCTTCACGACCCGAGCCACATGTGAGGCAGCAGCACCAAGCTGCTCTTCCCAGACTGTGGGTCTTGCTTGGCTGCTGAGCTCTGCAGGCATCCATGGTTCCATACTCACCACCCAAAACACCCCCTTCTCCTTTTCTCTCTCTTTCCCTCACTTTCCAGTCACAGCAAAGACATTTGGGGCTTTACCTTTGTTCTCTACCAAACCAGTGTCCCTAAATGATGAAGCAGCCTGTTTCTCCAGACTTTAACCCCATAGACTTATACCCCCTGTTGATTTTTGGCAACACAGGTACTAACTCTATTCTTCCACCCTTGATCCTCCTATAACTCCTATGCTACCGTACAATGCTTATAAAAAATAAATAAATAAGGTTTTTGCCTTGCAAACTTGTGTATGTGAGCCTGTAGAGAAGCAGGGTGTCATGGTTTTTTCTCTCTTCTCCCATCTTCCCTATCACCCAGTAGCTGGCAGGCACAAGCAGTTTTCTGAGGTTAAAAGTAGTAATGAGGCAACTTTGGCTTTCATCCACTGTGATCAATATTTACTGGAGCAATGAAAGAGTTCAGAAACTGCAGCACCGGCATGATAGAGAAGCTGGAGAATGGTAAACAGCATTTAAAGTCTTCAGAGGGACATGACAACTAGCTAATGATTACTTAGGGACTATCAGATTTCCCTCGTCATTTATTTTGCCAAGAAGTGTAGTAGTTAAAACACAGAATAATAAGCTCGGCCTGTCCCTAGTCTGGGGAAGCAAGTGTTTGAAACAAACTTTTTTTTTTTTTTCCCTAGCCAGGTTTGGAAGAAGAGAATTGCTTATTAAGGTGAATAAGAGTACATCTCCCTATTCCCCAAGGTCTTCTGCCAATGTGGCATCCTGGGCAATGCACTTTGCCCTCTAGGGCTTCTGCAAGTGAACACTGTCACATATTCTCCTGATACAAGGGTCTTGCTGCCAGTAATTTGTCTGCTTTCTCAATGTTTTTTCAAGTCAGTTCACCACCTAGCAAGCTTCTGGTGTTGTCCTACACCTTGAGTTCCTTTAGACTCAGCCTTAGTCTGCAAGCCACAGCATCTATGCTGCACTCCACGGCCTCTCCAAAGTGCTGTGAGAGGCCTGCAGGCAAAGATGTTTCCTCTAGTGTGATCCAGACTTCAGCAGGCAACAATAACAACATGCCAAGGCAGGACAATTTCTCAACAAACAACCCCATTTTTTATCTATTTTCAGATAACAATGAATTCTCATGCTGTTCCTGGAAACAGAGGGACAGATTTTGGAGTGTAAATAACAAAATAGACAAAATAGCTGAAGTCAGTAGATAAGGAGAAAACAGAGGAGCAGAAGAGGTGCAGGATTTGCATTGTCCTGCTCAGAAAATGCTCATAGCTCCTTGTGGGGCATCATGATTCCCTGTGTCAAAGTAAAGGATTAAGACTTGACATTTCCACATTTTTGGGATAATCTCAGAGTTCCCATGACAGTTTAGCTCTTAGAAAACAAAACAAATGCATAAGGATCTCTGCAAGGTCCTTTGCCTTACACATCATCTGCTTCCTCCTACATAAATTACACTGCTATTAGTATTGCTCAATGAAGAGCATGAAACAAATTGAGCCTCTACCCTCTTCTAGGGGTAGTTAACCCCTATCTAAGCTGCATGGATGTCTTTTGTGACGAAAATTAAATTCTTGGAACTTGTGGCCTTGCACTGATCACATTTTCACTCTCCCATCTATCAACCTCTAGCTGAGGCCAGCCATTCCTGCAGGCAATGGGGGAATCCTGGGAAAGAAGCCGGGTATACAAAAATGTTGTGAGGGGTATTTAGAAGGGAGAAAGTCAAGAATCTTTAGAGACTAATTTACTTAGTACAAAAAACAATAAAACTCTCTGTCTTCTTTCCACAGTGAAAAGTGGAATAATAACCACAGTGGTCTGAGGAATAGAAAATGTCTACAGTATCCATTCCTGCCAGCTGAGTTCACAGTGAAGCAAAGCTAACAACCAGCATACTGGCTTGGGAGGGGAAATAGGGAATAAAAATCAGGTATTTGTCATCCAGGGTATACCTTTTTTGGAAGGGTGCTCTGAAAAGAAAAGTACTTTGACTAAGATGATCCAAGAAAGATGCTGCCAAGCAAGAACTGAGAGCTGCTGGTGGGAAAGATACAGTAGCGAGAATGAAAAACAATTGGAGCGGAAGAACAGACAGAGGCAGGAAGAGCTCTTGCAGTAATCCCCCTCTTTTCCCCTGTGTTCTCTGTCTGATCAAATCCCAGCACAGC
>VXBQ01007736.1:536736-634426 GCA_013400175.1 Phainopepla nitens
ATAGATCTGCAGATATAGAAAAGAACACACAGCCACTGGCTTCTCCAGCATCTTAAGAAACTCAGGCTGTACATAATCCCCCTGCAGTTAGAATACCCCTCAACACGCACATATAGACACAAGATATCCTCCCCCTTGCTGCACAAATGCCACCAAAGTACGTGACTGCAGTGTCCTTTCCCTACCATGAGCTGCAGCTGCCCGAGGTTGGACACCCCTGTTCCCACCCCACGCCTCCTCCCACCTGCCACCCACACTACTTTTTCTGTTTCATTTCACTGTTATCTTTGATCCTTTCCATGTATTCNGTGGGTGTGTGTGAGTGTCAGGTACCATTATGACTTCAAAAGACTGGATGAAATGGAGAAGTAACAAACGTAGGATCGCTGTCTTGCAGAGATTAACCACTGGAATGATGTGGAAAAACAGCACTGATCAGGTTTGCTGCCAAGCATGGGGCTTGGTACATGAGTTGCATGAGTTCCAGCTCCCTCAGTGATTCAGAATCAATTGATTTTTGCTTCAGTTTCCCCATTTGCAAAGAGAGGAGATTGATAGTAGCTACACTAGTGACAGGAAAGAAGATGGCAAAGAATGGAGTGCAGACATCCACAAAAATAGACAAAAAGAGGGATAGTGGGAAAGAAGTTGACTGAAGAAAAATAGGTAGACTGACAGGAGGAAGGCAAGATGCCTGGACTAACTGAAGTCACGATGAAGACATGATGGAAATCAGCCACAACAATTCTTGCCAGTTTTGTGCTGTGGCTCTGGCTGATTCAGTCTCAACATACAAGCTCATTCCCCCTCCTGTTTAAACCTTGACTAACACACATCTATGCAAAAAACCCAGTAGTGCCTTGCAATCATCACCAATTCCCAGTTGGAAGGGGATGTTGACACAACCAATTCGCGATCCCAGAGCACATATCTAACCTAAACTCCAACACAGCAACTTCTCATAATTTGTGTCCTGAGCTCTCCAGCAAGGTCACTGGCTGTGCCCTTGCAGCTCCACTCCATGCACCCCACTGGCAAACTGTGCTCTCCTGTGCAAGTTGCCAGCAAGAGTCAGTGAGCAGAGGTGGCTGTGGGCTCCCAAGGGGCAAATGGTAATGCCATGCTGAAGATAGTAGAAGGGGGAACTTATATCCAAGTCAATTAGGATTAATGCAATGTGGGAAAGTATTAGTTCTGGAGCTGTAAGTTTCTCCATTAAAGATTGAAGGCAGATTGGAAAGGGGGGGGAGAAAAGCGAAGACAAGCTAGCAAAGACTTTTCTTGGCTCTGCAGCCCTTTTCTTCCTTTCTCTGTTTTTTTGGGAAGTGATGAGGTGTGGATCTAAGACATTACACTCTGGAGACTGTCAGTGGCTCCAAACCCCATTAAGGCAGCAGTTTTTTTGCTCTCCTTTCCATCTCCTTTGCTGAACGCGGTTATGCACTGATGGTGGCTTGGTCTGCTATCAATGGAAAACTAAACACATTCTCTGAAATGAAACATCATGGCATCAAAACCTTTACATTCAACTTCTTTGGCCTGAGAAGAGCTCACTTTTAGTGGTGTGGATGACAAAAACAACAGTGAGGTTACGTGCCAGGTAACCCCCTGAAAAAGGCCGGTAAACAGGTAGGAGGGGCAGATAAGCTGGATACATTAAGCAGGCAGTGGGGATCTGCTCTCAGCTGTGTTCCTACCACACTATAACCAGCTTTCAGGCTCTCCTAAAGTAGCACAGGTAGAGGAACTGGAGGCCACAACCACACCATCAGCTTCTCTTCAAAGTAATACCATTCATAAGGTAGAGCTGAGCAAAGCATTCCTAAATCTGAGAAACTGAAGGTCTCTGCTGCTCCTTTCAGTGCTGACCCCTTAGCGTGCTGAAGCAGATCAATCTTCCCTCTTTGGCTGCTTGCTCATACACCTGTACTAAGAGGTTCCTGAATCCATTGTGGCTTCCTGAGGCAATGTCCCAGCTAGGTCAGTACATAATGGTGTTGCAGCACTGTAGGCCAGTATAAAATAGGCACAATGGAGTGCTCAGCCTGCAGTAAACAAAGACCTGCCAATATAATTTTCTTGTAAAGTCCACACATGCCAGAGGTGCCTTATAAATAAGTCAATAAACAAACAGCATCAAATTACAAAAAAGAATGAGGGATGAAGCCTCTTTCTTCTTTCTAAAGAAATAAATAAGGGCCAGAAAAATAAATTATACATAGTTGAAAATTCACAAGGAAGATGGATTTTGACAATCTGGTGATGCAGAGGAAGTTTCAAAGCAAACCCCTCCCTCTGAATAAGTGGATTGCAGAGCACATTGAGGATGCTGGTAAATTCATGGTTTTAAGTATCCAGTTACATTTACAGCAACTATGCTAATTACTAAATCACCCAGTTATGAATACATGAATCTAATATGGCAGCAGACCCCTTCTCATTCCAGCTTTGAACTGCAGTGGCTGGCAATTCCCTCAGACCCTCTCCATGCACTGTTTAAATTTAAGCATGATAGGTAGTCCTACAGAAAGAAGATACATGTACCACTGAACTGGTGCTTCAAAGAGAAACAAAAAAAAAAAAATTCTAGAGCTCTGCATGGCTTTGTCAATGCCAGGAAGCACAGCATGCTAATGTGCAGCCCTGTCTTCTGAAATAAGGAACAAGTCCCCAAGCAAAACCAGGGATGTCACAGGCTTTAAATCTTTAACTAACGTTGTTACTTCAACTCCACATTGAAGAAGACAAGGCAGAGAATGGAAAGATGTATCAGGGTTAGAAAATTACCGGGATTTTTTTTTTTTTGTTATTATTATTGCAATGGAAAAGGAATTGTTGTGGTTTGAAATCCATTATTTCCCTGCAGTGTTTGCAACTGCTTGCAGTCGCAGCTGTTCCCTTACTGCTTACATAGAAACTACAGGTGTGCCTGAACATAAACAAAACAGGAAAAGGATGGAAAGCTAAATAGCAACAGGGAAAAAAAAAATGGGTATAAGGAGCCTGCACACACAACAGTCAGGGACTCTTGACATTTTCCCAGCACTAAGCCCGGGCAGTGAGCTGCCATAGCACCACCCTGGTGCAGCATCTACAAAACCTGGGGCTGCAAGCCACCTGGGAAAGGGAAAGCTTAATCCAGGGAAAGCTCCTTTCCCAGCTCAGGCTTCCTCCCTGGTGAAGGCACCATCAGTATCTACCAGCCTCCTTTTGGCACTGGCTCCTGGGAGACAGGCATTTTCAGCACTCTTCCCTGTGCTTGGTTTAGGAACTGCTGATCTCTTTCTTTTAAATCTGCTTTGGGGGTCTAGAATATGCCATTATTATTTTTTTTCCCTAAAAAGCTTTGAAAGACCCCAGCCCAAGCACACTAGGAAAGCAGGATTTACTACTGTTAAAACTGTCAGGAAACTCAGACAGCTTGTGGAAAGGACGAGTCTTGGAATTAAGACAAGACCATCAGAGGTGCCGACGAGGGAAATATAGGAAGCATTCCATAACACAGCCAGCTATAAAGTTTAAATATGACTATCCTGAATTCTGCTTCAAGGGAGTGAAAAGTGGAAGCACTGTGTCTTGCTTTATGGTGCACACCCTGCAAAAGGCATGTTGTAAACCTTCCCACCAAGAGTATTAACTAGAGAAAATACTGGGGATTTACACAGTACTTTTACTTAGTAAAATCTAGGATGCCAGCAATAGACAAAGGAATCTTAAAATGTAAGTGTATAACGTGGTGGTTTACACAAAATCACAGTGGCCATGGAGGTGTGAATGAATTCAGATTCCTAACAGCAGACCAGAGAGTGTGCATCAACCAAAAGAAAATAAGACTGTCTCTTCTCATACTATTATTCATGTACATGTTCATGTAGTTAAATTGCAAAAGCCTTCCTTTAAGAAAAATGACATACTGAGGATGTTTACTCTAGTTTTGTTATTACTTTAAATGCATTTCTGTTTGATTTCATTATTCAATATATATTTTCTTTTCCCAGTTACACTTGGGGGATAGGTACAATGTACACGCATTCGTACTTCAGTGTTGTGACAACCAGCACCAGAGTTGTTGAAATATCCATTTCAAAACCTACCTCAGTGCAATCAATCAAATCCTTTGCTACAATATAGGGAAAATAAACAAGGCTATCGGACTGCAACTCCTAGCTGGGCAAATGGAGTGCAAAGCATGGAAGACTAATGGGAAGGGAACAGAGAAAGAGGAATGCCAAAAAGAAAGATTATTTCAATGTCTCAAAGAGCTTAAAGAGTCTTAGAGGGGATTAAAGAATAAAACAATATATTAAAATTGCAAGGAAGCAAAATCAGAGACTCAGTCACCTCAGTAGTCATAAGCAACGTACTTAGGGAGAAAGATAGAGACAGTAGGAAAACTGAGCTATATTACTCCATATTTCTTCTGACCCTGAGAAGATGGCATGCTCAGCCCCTTTACCTCTCCCCCTCTGTTTTAGTTATAAGATTACCAACAATAAAAATGTTCAAGCTCAGAGATCTGCCATCCGCCCCTCCTTTTGGGCTGCATTCATTTCCACAAAGGTTTCAAAATTGCGCAGAGGTCATTGTGCAGAGTCATTGATTCCTGCTCAGGTAGTAGAGGTGCTCTGAATGCTTGCTTTCAAGCCCTTGATTTTTCTAGTAACACATTTCCAGGCAGCTGCACCCTGTCCTGGCTTCCAAAGGCCCCTAGCCGGGAGGACGTGTTTGTGTGAGTGTGTGCGCGCAACAGACGCATGAGCCGGGGGAACCCTGCTCTGCATATGCTGGCACCAACTGTATTCTTTAAAAGTGTCTGTATGCCTGGTTAGCCAGAAACAGACCCCAAATCCCTCCAAGCAAGACTCAGTGAGAACATATGTTCAGAAGCACACTGACAATTAAATGAGAATTTCATGTCATCTCAGTACAACAGAAGCAACTGAAAACTATTTGCCTGGTTCAAGCAAGGAAAAACTAGCACCACCAAAACTACATAAAACTCTGTTGCTGAAATTCTGACAAAACTTCCCATTTACAGTAGCACTGTGCGTGTGTATTTTATATACATGCTTCTTTACTTCAAGCATGGAAAATGTCAGCCCACAGGGAACTGTCTGAGAAAGTTACAAGCAGGCATTGAGCTTGGTATTCACTTGCTTACTGTGTTCAGAATTTTTTTTAATATTTTTGATGGAAGTGCTGCAGCTTTTTGCTTTCATTTAGAAAGAAAATGTGTAGCAGACATATTTGACGTAATAGTGTTTGAGTTTTCAAGGGAGACTGAAGCAATATCTAGAGACAAATCATTCTGTTCTACTGCTCCTTGATTGCCACCCCATCTCTTTCACCAACTCCTTTCCTGGTTTCATGTCTAAGCCCATTGCCTGTGCTGCTTATGAGAGCTGCTGGGATTTCTTTTCTCTCTCTTCCATTTCAGATCTCCTTAGCTAGAGCTTACAGCTCTTGAAGTCGCTGTAAACAACTCCAGATCATAAGCGTTCTTAAGAAACTGTCGCAGAAAGAAAAAGGCTATGATGACTCTGGAGAAACCTGGAGAAAGGTGTTCAGTGGGTAGGGGAGTTATGGAACCCCTTGTGAGATAAGGGGATCATGGGGCACTTTCACAAGAGAAGGACTGAAAAAGCACTATAGGACCATCATTGACCAAGCTACAGACTCTGGCATAACAAATGTAGCCTGAAAGCAAAGTACTTGAGCACAGCATTTCAAACCCTGCGGAAAACGCAACATGTCTTACTATATATATATCTCACACAAAATACTGCGATTCTGTAACCTTCTAAACTCATTTTCTATATTGCAAAAATTAGATCAAGCACGGGAGAGAAATATATGAAAAATATCTGGTTCTACCTTGCCCTCTCCCTCATCTCTACTTCCTTTGCTTTTCCTCTTTTTTTCTTCCAAGTGAGCTGGCCACTAGAATTCTTGCCCAGGCATTCTCACCCAGAAGATATCCAGACAGCTGGGTGATCTCATCATTCCAAATGCTTGTTCATGGGGATGTAGTAATGACACTTCAATCTCCTCCTTGCTGTGCCCTACAGCCCCCATACATTAACATAGAACATAAGTTTACAAAGCAGAAGATGAGAGTCTGTCAATAACATTAAACAAGCTGGTATTTCTACAGTTAGTGCCAGAAGAGGCTAGAGAGAAGGATGGGTGAGAAAGAAGGAAAAAATTGTTTTATGACTCAAACACAAATCCTCTGTCTAATGCCTGCATGTGTGTATTTGCTTCCTTTTTTTCATTTTCTTCCCTTCCTCCCTCCCTTTTTTTTTTCTTTGTGGGTATCAAATATAAATCTGAGGTTTACGCTGCTTTGCTGCAGCATGAGACACATGCATAATCCTATTTTGTAGAGGACTATATTTCCTCTGTAAGTCATACAAGAGGTGGTCCTCCAAGACTCCTTGGTCGCCTGTATGATGCCCTGGCTTGAAGCTCCACTTTGGAATTATCTCCTGTCTCCTTAAATTCCCTCTGCAGAACATTTAGCAAAGTTGTAGATACAACCACTGTGGGAGGGTGATGCTGGATGAGGTTGAATTCAGTATGAGATTGAATCTCCTACGGGTAAATGCTGCATGGTCTAACTTCCCACCACAGTTAATGAAGACTTGGTCCTTACAGGCAGTGAAGTCAAAAGGTTGATTCAGCTGATCAGGAGGTGTCTGCTCTAGGATGAGCTGAATTAAGTTCCTAGCCTCAACTGACTGCACTGAATCTGTATCAGCTATAATGGGTGTTTAGACACCAACCCACATCTAGATAACTTACAGGAAGAGCCCTAAATTTAGACATTTTAATCTGGAGCTGACTCTCATTCTAGAAGTCAAGAAAATATGTTGCTCATTTCCAGCTTCTTTGTGATCATAAAGAAGGATTTATACCTCAAATTCTCTCTTTTTGTGAAACAGGACTGAGTTTTCATGTATTGTGTGCACCAAAAATACATAACACCACAGAAGAACTCTGCAAAAGTTGTGGCCAGATAATAGTGTGTTATCACAGAAAAGGGGATATATCACACCTAGAAGGAGCAGCTGTCAAACTATGATACCTGGCAGAAGAATTCTCCTCCTTGCAGAGCACCAAGGACACACTCTCAGTGACTGGTACAAATGGCATTCCCAGCACCACCTGAGCTGGGATGTGCCAGTAGAATGATGGAGTTAGATTTTGCCTGTGCTCAAGCAAGCCCTGCTGCAAGGCAGAATTTATCAGCTCATGGACAGTACCTTGCTATCACAGCATCCCCTGGTTTCCTAGACTGAGCAAGCCCTTCTCTGCACAATGGCATCTTTGTGTCATGTTGGACTCCTGTGCAATAGAGCCATGTCTGTAAAATGCTGGTTGAGAAGGCTCACTAGATTTGGAGCTCCTCCTTCAGTGCTTGCACGAGCCTTTGACAGTCTTGTGTTCCTGCTTTTTTATTGGTTTGGAGTTTTTCGTAAACAAAATTGAGCTGTTAAAGGACGCTGTAGGCCATGCTTAGATAATAGCCTGGAAATGTTGTTATACTGAAAATAAACTACGGCTTCAGATCTGGAAATGCAGAGGACAAACTTTCTAAGCTCTTCTATCTCAGAGCCCAGATAGAATACTGAAGCTCAAAGGCACATTAAAATGAAATAACAACATACAACACTTACCTCTTTTCCTCTCCAAAACACTTCACAAGCTTTTATTAAATTAAGTCTCATCACACCCTTGGGACACAGGTGCAGTAAATACCTTCCTGATAGGGTGAGCGAGTAAGACACAGAAAACTCTCCACAAATACTCCTCTGACTGACTGTACGAATTTATTCATTTCAGTGGCACCCTTGTGCTGTCATTTCCCACAGACTTTCAAGCAATCAAATTTTACTGCCACAAAGGGCTTGCAGAAAATGAACTGCAAAGTTGTACACAAGAGAATTGGCTTATGAAAAGTACATGAGCAGATCCCAGCAAAGAACCAGAGCAGCAGCTCTATACAACTGCAACTCTCTCTGTTTGGGGTAAAAATCCAAATATTAAGCTATGTGTCGTCAGCATGAGCCTTACACATTTTTAATCAATTTGTGTATTTTAATTAGGTAACCAAATGAAACAGGGAAACTTCTAGCAAGTAGGTTCACTCTCAGGGTGTAAGCCAGTTTGCTTTCCACCACATAAGTAACCCCCTTCTGTGGGCAGGCTGACCAGTGTCACAGAGGACACACAGAGTAAGGGATGGACTTGACAGTCATGGATCAGATAAAAGGATACCGACAACTCACAAATCAGGGTTTTCTGTTTGGTGGCCAGGACAATTCATTTCCTGGCAGGAACAGTCACAGAGACAGGAATAAATATCTTACTGCCTAATTTTAATTCAGAATGTCTTAATGCAAAAATCTACAAAGCAGACATGTAAAATGCCAGATGGAAGAAAAATGTTGCTCCAAGGAACTGAAAACTACAGGTCTTGGGGAAAAAAAAAAAAACACAAGGGCAGCAGGGAGAATCAAAAGCCAATCAGAATCCCAAAAGTCAAAACTCCACAGCAAATAACAGGAGCAGCATGAGATTGTACCAGGGTTATACGGAGATCTACCTGAATTTTCCTCTTCCATAAGTCCAGAAACTCAGAAAGAACATCTCAGAAGCAAACGTACAGCCCGATAATTGTTTGCAGAAATGGCCCCATTTTGATTCATTTCACTTGAATAACTGCAAGTACCAAATATATTCGAAAAATACAAAATTCTCCTGGAGGTGTTTTAGAACGAAAGGAAGCTACAATTTTTAAATTAATTCTACAACCCAAATTATTCTACTGGTTTCAGTTAACAACTGTATTTTATAGACAGGAAACCTGAAGCAGAAAGGAGCTAAAAGCAGTATTCTCTTCAATACATGAGTAATTTTTCCAAGTTTTGGGTTAGATCTGAGGCATTTTTGTCTTCTTTCCACCTTCCATGTCCTGCAGCTCCCCAGGTCTGCTACTGGGAATGACATCAAAGTCCCTGATAACTTAGAAGACATCATGCTTTGGGCTGGGTCAAACAAAGTTCTCAAGCTCATCTGGTAATTTTCAAGACAAAAAAAAAATCATCCCCATTCGAAATTCATATTTATGGCTGAAAAATGCATCCTTTTTCTGCTGCTTGTATTAAAATAATTAAATTTTTAAAGGATTGCAGATAAAAAATGTTTGGGTTTTTTTCCCTTAAAACATTTTTTTGTCAAAATTATGTTTCAATTACATTTTGAAACTGACTCATCAGCTGTGTTCCACAGAAAATATTAGTATTTAAATTGAAATATCAAACACCTGGAAGTATGCAATCATACGCCAACTTACATAATCAGCTTCACCATCTGTAAAAGGTAACTTCCATTCTTCACTTCCAAACACAGAATTTTGGAAAGAGGGAGGTCCCTATTTTTGCTGAAAAGGAAAATCTGAAAAAAAGATTTTAATCATGGGGAAAGAAAAAAGGGTTGGGTTTTTTGTTTGTTTGTGTTTTTTTGAATAACACTTTGGAAAACAAAACAAATTCAAAACCACAGAAGTTCATGAACAGTGACAAGAACAAAACTATCTTTGTTCAGCTTCAGACAATATATGTTTTGTATAGATGCAGCCATCAGCAAAGTCAGGGGGTGGTGCCTCCTTGAGTTTGGATCAGGTAGGTTTTGTTTTGGTTTTTTTTTTTTCAACCTCAGGTTTATTATTTTAATAAATCTAAGTCCATCATCAGGCCTCCTTATTTCTAGAAAAGATTCAAGATCTTCAAAGTGCAGAGGAAAAAGGTGCAATTCTTAAGAACACTGCAAGGTTACAGGGTACTGTGCGCTAATAAAGCATGTTGGTTTGGAAACAAGCTGAAGCAGGGAGCAGCAGGGGCACTGCTTTATGACTGCAGCTTTTTCAAAAGGGTCTGTTGAAAGTATTTCAGGAGGAGAGACATGTGAGTGAAATCTTTAAATGTGTCAACAGGAAGGCCAGACACTGAACTTCTGTCCACTCCAGAGTCAACACCATCCTTCAAAACAGAGGAGATTGACCTCTGCAGTTGAGAATCACTGAGTGGCAGTAGAGGGGGGTCCCTGCATTTGTTTCCAAGTCACTTGCAACAGAGAAACAGGGAACAGTAATTTGAAATCATGGTTGAGTGGGGAAAAAAATAAAATTCTTTTTCCCTAGAAACTGGGTTGGAGAACGAGGGTAGTAGGATGTTGATTAAAAAAGTTCTCTGCTCTGTGCTTAATGAAATCGAACAGTGCTTGGAAGAGGACAAGCACAGTTCCTTCTCCTCTCCTCCTTTAGGAGGAGTGCAAGATCTGCTACCCTGCTCGAGGTCAAAGCAATAAGTTCTGGGAAACCTTGCAGAAGGTACTGGAAATCCACCACATCACGTACCTCCTCTTCCTCCGTCAAGCCACAGTATCCATGAGCACCATGTCCTGCTCCATTCCCTGAATCACTCTCTGCCATCCACCTATAGAAATCATTTCAATACAGCCTCTTCCCCTCTGACCAGTTTTATCAGGGGAAAACAACTCAGCTGGTGAAGAGAAAAAAGAGTAGTCCAGTCTGCAGCAATGAGACTTCTAGCAAAGAAATGAGAGAAGTCAGGATGTTTCAAACAGCAGGACTAAGTTTGAGATTACCCTGTGTGGTTCACCAATGAGCCCAAACAATCAATACACTGCCTTTCTCGGGAAGCAAGCGTCAGCCTTTCTCTTAGTAACACCCTCCTAAGGCAGACCCATGCCTCTGTGCCTGATGCACGAGACAAAGCTCTCACTCCCACTGCTGCTGGACCAGCACCACACAGTCTCACACTCACCTCTAAGTGCAGGTATCCCAGATGGAGCCATGTACTCTTCAAATATAAAGTGTAGCCTCAGTTGCTTTGCTGGATCCAAATATTAAAAGTGGGAAGACTGACCCTGCAAAACTCATGCACTCTGTACTTTCCAAAATGGAAGGAAAAGCCTGCGCAGATGGAGGAAAATACAAAATTAAAGCAATTTCTGACTGCCACCGCTTGACCTTGGACAGATTGCACACCCCGTGGTATTTTGTTCTTCCTTCTTCCCCTCAGCATACTCCCACATCCACTGCTGTGAAACTCAGATTGTAATACCTATGTCAATGACTGCATGAGGACTAATTTATGGTTGCCAAGTGTATACAAATCCTCAGGTAGAAAAACACTTCATAAAATAATGCAGCTGACCAGTAAGTTTTATATAATTAAGCACCATGCTATGATCGTAGGGAAAAAGACCAAAAGACCACTGATAAGGAAGGGAGAAGAGAAATCCATGCCAAGTTTTCAGCAAGTATGTGTTAAAGAGGAGCCTGTGCCAGCATTTGGAAACCAAGCAGACAGCAGAGCAGAAGGCTAATAAAGAGATTCAGCTGATAAGAGCTAAGCTAAAACACCTATAGATGAAATAATTGGCGCAGGAATCTCAGTGTATTCAAGTAGGGAAAGGCTTTGTTTTGGTTTTTCTTATGCTGTATTTAAAATTTCAGAATTTTCCCTAAGGCACTATGATAAAACAAAAGAAAAAAACCCCTTATTTTGGCTAGTTTAACTTTTCCATCTTCACTGATGAAAACAAACAACAAAGTCTATCCCCCACTATTGCACAAATATCACAATTTTCCATTCTGTTTCAATCTCTATTTTATCAACATCAACTTGACTTCAAAAGTCATTGATTTTGGTGATAAAATGTCTCCCAACAGGAAAATATTCTATCGATATTTTCTATTTATAACCTCTAGTTTAGAGTTGATGGTGAATGGAGAACTAGTGGGGTTGAATTTTTACTATTGAAAGGCTTTTCTCCCTCTCTCTGAAACTGAGAGATTTCCTTCTCCATATTCAGAGTTTGCTGAGATTTAAATCCACAACATACTCTGTGCTGCTGAGTACAGAGCACAGGAAAAGGACAGAGCTTGTGACTGTCTTTGGTAAAAGCAGGCACACACTGCATGATGCCCTCTGAATGTTTTGGTCAGTATCTTGCAAATCCCGCCCCAAATATCTTCCATTCTCACAGCACTATACAGCTTGCTCTATGCTGGTAAACTGCTGCCAATCCATCTATCCCAGAGGAGGCAGTTTACCATCAATGTTGCTCCAAGAAATGATTTTTTTTTTTTCCTGGTGATTTATGTAGAAAGAAAAGCTATAGAAATGAGAACCCCATGAATATTCCAACATTTTGTATTACTACGTATTAATCACTCTCCTCTCCGGAGATGCCATTGCTGATTTAAAAGACTTTTTTTTTTTTTATTATTTAACGGTGTCTCCAGACCGTCTTAAAGAGCTGAGCAGACTTGGAGAGATAAGAAGGAAAATACACCTCTAAAGATGCTTAATGCTCAATTCTGAGTGTGTAGAGATGCTCACAAACTCTAAGGTCCACAAAGGAGAGCTTCAGTTCCATTCAGTGTGTATATATTTACCCTTGTTCACAGCATTACAGAGTTTCCACTGCAGTCCTTCCAAAAGAGATATAATAAATAGGAAAGCTTTCTGTGACAGAGTGCTCTGGTACATTCATCCAACAGTTTAGCAGAACAATGCAGAGATGGAGTCTGCAGCTAAAGAAAACAGAGCTGTCACTTAAAAGCTCTAATGTTAATAGCTGTTCTGCAAACCCCATCACAATGAAAAAGAAAAAAAAAAAAGGAGAATACTGAGGAAAAAGGGAATAGGACAGTTCGAGGGCCACAGAACTGGCTGAGATATTCAAACAATAGATGCAGTGCTAGAAGACAATGATGGGAGTGTTAATTTGGGGTATTCCCCAGCAGCAAAGAGAGCACTGCAATCAGGATCTCAAGGAACAGCTGTGCAAATCTCCCCAAGAGCTGCCTGAGTTACTGCCCTCCTCACTGTCCACCTTTGCTCTGACATCACTGCAGCAGAATCTGTGGGGCACTCAGATCTGTTGCAGCCACAGCTCTGTGTGCAGGGCCACCATAGTCTCATTACCCATGGAAATGCAGTCTCAAGAGGGGCAGCTTGTGAATGAGGTAGCAGAGGCACTCTCCTGGTCCCAAAGGAAAGAGGAAAACTGCAGGGGTACATCAACAGTTGGTAATAAATGCAGGTGCATGTAAGGAGGCTTACCAGCCCTAGATTTAATCTAGCAGAGATGCCACATTTACTCTAGAGCTCACGCTGCTTTGCTCTACGGGTTGCTTGTTACCCATACTAACACCATGCTAATTAACCCTGGCGCTGCTGCAGGCACAGCCATCCCTCTCCTCCCAGGGAGAGCAGAGGAAACAGAATGAAAGATTCAAAATGCTGAAGAGAAGAGCAGCTTGCAGTAGCCAGGCTGAAATGAAAGCAAATGGTCACTGTGCTTCAGGCAAATGAAGTAGAAGAGACAAAGCTGCTTGCACCAGGTATGACTTAGATACATCATGTATAATGTGGTGGAAAGATCCCAATCAGATTTGACAAGAACGTCAGTAAAATGTTGGGACTGAGCAATTTGGGACGTCAGATTAGATTCTGCCAGCTGGTAGATAATGCCTAACATATCCAGAAAATTTTTAAACTTTTATTGTTTGGCACTTCTATTGTTAAAGGCTGCCTTCCCACCAGATACCTAGGGTAAGGTCCTTCCCACTTAGTTATATTTTCAAGTGTTTATCAAATGTGACTCCCCTCAGCCTAATTTTTTATCCTCCTTTTTTTCTTTTTTGACACTCCCGGCTCTGCACATGCCCAGCCGCTGCTGGGATTGCTCCAGCACAATCCATTTCTGTAGGCAGAGGGGGCCTGTGGAAAGCCTGAAGTGTATTACCCTTAAATCAATGCATTCTCTCAGCTGACAGCTTATGCAGAAAATGAGCAGACAGTAATAGCAAACGTTTCTTCCAACTTCCCACACTGAAAGTGAGCTCTTGCAGGTGATACGCCATGGAGAAGACCACATTTTACCCCCCCTCATCCCTGTCTCCCTTCAGCACAGCACTGTGATCGGCATGCAGACCCAAAAACATTAGCCAGAGTCCCTGTGAGGCTGCTACCTTGCACCCAGGTAAATTGACTGCTAAGAGCACTTCCAGGATTACAGGGCAGCAGACAACTTGAAAAGGACTATCACAGACTAATGTTTACATTATGAACCCCATGTTCCCACCATCTTAAGGCTCCCTACCATCTCCCTCTTTGTAAGCAACCAGAATTTGGGTTTCTTTGAACTAAGCTAACAGAACTCATACACAGCCATTCCAGCAGCAGCATATATAACAAATACCATCAGCAAAAACAGGAGAACAAGCAAAGAAAACAATTTAATTAATGGCTAATATTTTTGTGTCCCTGTAATCTTCCTCACTCCTTCCCCACAGAGGCCTCTGAAGGGAGCTGACAGAGCCCTGACTGCAAGGGAGATGTTACATGGATGAGGAACCACTTCAGAATGACACAAACCTGTTTTATCTGTCAGTATGGGGGATGAACAGTCGTTTAGCAACAGTGTCATTGAAATTATACTGCTTTTCTTTTGAAATACATAAGTATTTGGTTCTCCCTTCCTCAACTTTCTGTCTCTCCCCTTGTTTTAAAACAAAATCTCATAGATTTTAAAATAGAACCATATTTTGGTTTTTTTCCTCAGTTACATTCAGATGGTTTGAAAAATACCTGAGTGTCTGTGTGTAAGAGAATTGGCATATATCCTGCCTGTAGCTGATAAGAGGAAAAAAGAAAAAACAGGGAGTTGCAGAATATATTGTCACTGGAATATAGCAGGTTTTTGTCCCCTTTCAGCTGTGGAGTTTTTCCTTTAAAATCTGATGAGACCAATTTCAGGGGAAGGTCTGCAAGCCCCAAGCTCTCACCACTTGCCCTATACCAAAAGCCATGTGTGATAGCAGATTATAAGAGATGGGCCTGCTCTACCTGACCCATGAGTAGGTGCCCTGAACTCGAGTTTCATCCATCTCTGAAGTACAAAGGCTATTTCTTGCTAGAGCAAGAGCTCTACCCCTTCAGAAGTCCCAGGGGTCAGTAAACCAGGCTGGGGAGGAAAATTGCAATTATCTAAGTCATATTAACTGAGCCAGGTGGACCTTTACCACAAGAAGATGGACAAATCCCTGAAAATTTGTCCCAACTGAAGCACAAAAGCCCCATTTTGTTTGAAAATCTTTCCTGGTTACATACAGGAAACACCACTGGGTATGTTTATCTGACTGAGACAAAGAGTACAGATCAGTTTTTACACAGCGCTCAGCCTTTCACGTTTTGGAGGCTGGCTAAATACAAAATAACTCTCTTTTCTGTCCAGTCTGCATGGCAGAGAATAGCCTATTGCCCCTGCTGCTGTCTTAACTCAGGTGCTGGAGACAAATTCTTTTGCTACCACATCATTACGCAGGGTTTGTTGTTTGGTTTTTTTTTTTTGTACAAGAGCAAATCCTGTCAGTGTCGTGTCCTTAGGGATAAAATAACATTCTTGATCTCCATTAGCAAAATCTCACATCTATGTAAAGGATTTGTAAATGTTAACCCAGGATTGCGAGTGACTTCTGAATAAATCAGATGCTAGATGGTATCCATGGTCACACTAACAATGAAGCAGGGTTTGTCACTGAAGAGTTCGCCCTCAAGAGCACACAACGATTGAATGCTTTAGAGACAAAAAAACCAAACATGAGCAGAGTCTTAACCAAAACAGAGGATCTCTGTTTTGTGGAAATATCTGCTTCAGGGAATTTTGCAGAAATTGCCTACTGAGGAATGTGGGGAATTTAAGTAGGATGGGGAAAGTAAGTAGGATGTGGAACATGAACACACAGCAAAGCCTCTTCAGGCTGCAGTTCCACTACAGGTTTACCAGTGCTGCAGCACTGCCTTTGTTTCAGCTCTAGACATTCAGGCTTATCTGCTCCCCTCTCTAAACCATTCCTGAGCAGGAATGAGAATTGTTTAGCTCTGGCTTACATCAGTTAAAATTTCTGTGGAGCAGCATCTTCAGGGACCACGGTGATCCGAAAAATGTACTTCTGAACAGCTCAGCCCATGAGCTGGCTTCCAACAGCTCTTGTCTGGTAGAGGATCATAAATCTGCTGAAACCAGTAAGTTTCTGCAAAGTGTTTTGATTTCAACACAATCATATCCTGCTAATAAGAACCTGAATCAGTAGAAGAGTCCCAGCTGCTCCTCTCTCTGGCAAAAGAAATGGAGAAAAAAAAATCAAAAACCAAAATAACACCAACTAATAATTTTGTATGTAAAAAGATGTTTCCAGCTAGAGGAAAAAAAAAAATTGTTCTTTTAACAATAGAGACTTGGAGCAGAGGGGAACAAGGTAATTTCACATGTTCCTGTGAACAAGTGGCTGCAGATAGCTTCCCTAGATAATAAGTAGAAATGAGTGAGAAGAAATGGATAGGGGAAGATCTATAATAGTGCAAAGAAATGTGTGATCAGCTAGGGAATTCCTTTTAGAAGCCGTGTAGAGAATATTGTGTTTGCCAGACCAGATCAGTCCACTGGGCCAATCATGTGCAATTTAAGCATTAAGTGTAACAGCTTGATAAATCTAGGTCAGTGCACCCACATGCAGGTACAAGTTTAATATCACTTCATTAGCAGGACTGCAGCACCTAACACTGAGCATATCTACAGGTCCTGGAAGAGAGAAACTATTGGCATTTATGAGATTGAACAATTAAATCAATGAGTTTCTTTTAACGAGGGACCAGAGATTGCTCCCGTTTTACAGTTTCTAGTCTGCAGCAGCAGACGGTGCTGATGCTTCAAATATACGTGGAAAACAGTACTGCAATGCTTCTCTGGCCAGCATGTAACACCCTGCAGGAGGCTGGAGAGGGAAGAACTCTGCTTTTTCAAGCCTATGCATTCAATCAGCCTTCACTGGAAATGCACTGTCTTAGCATACAGCAGATCCACAATTACTATTAAACGTTTGCAAAAACCAGCACTAACCTTTTCAAATCCATCTTGGCACCTTGACTCCGTCACAACCTGATACAAGGGGGGGTTTTATCTTCGCACTTGCTTCAGGTTACTACAGAGGGACTTCTGGGGCTTGCTCAATAGCTGAAAAATCTCAGAATTTTTAGGTGTATTTTGAGGATCTCATCTCTGCAGGGGGGTTGAGGAAGACAGCAAAATTCTTGACTGCCCTAACCAGAAGGTGGGAGAAGGAGTGAGATGACAGGGGAGGGCTCTGCTTCCCTGAGACTATGGAGAGATAAAAAGACTCTTTTTTATTAAAAGATAAAATTGGCAGTAGTAGATCAACAGCATTAGCAGCATCCCCTGTTTCTTCTCCCACAAATGGGAATTGTACAGTTTTCTTGTCCTTCCCTGACCACTACCCATGACTCTGCAGCTGGTCAAGCCTTCTCACTTGCATTAGCCCCAGAGCTACTCAGGTATTTCAGTAAAGAACCCTCTCAGTACCACAACCATCAGTGTCTGAGTAAAGCTGATAGTTACTCATATCAGCTGCAAGCCAGCTTGTTCAGATATGACTGCCCATGGCAGGGGTGTTGGAATGAGATGATCTTTAAGGTTCTTTCCAACCCAAGTAATTTTATGATCCAAGCCAAAATCTGCCTCTGCAGTTGTACTGTGACAGAGCTACCTGTTCTTTTCTTAGAAACAACTTTCAAGGACTGCTAACACAAACCCAGACTTAATATTTAAGTGCAAAAAACTCCACAGGCATGTAATACATCTTTTGGAAATGAAAAGTGGTCCAAGAGATCTAATCAGATGAAAGGCAATTCTTTACTGAGGCTGTCAGATGCAGATGAATTCTTCAGGGATTGCTGGCTCCTGAAATGCCCATCTAACCTACCCAGCACTGCCAAAGTACCATCGGACCAGGCCTCCTAAAATCCTGGCTAGCAGCCCTTCCACTTATTCCTTAAGTGCTCTACTCTGGGGTTTTTTGACCTGAGCATTTTTATTCAAAACATGCCATTCACTTGAGTTAGCCCTTACAGACCTTTGGAGACATTTTGTCTATAAAATTGCCTTTTTTTTTGGACAACATCTATCTATAGAATATGAGGTTCAAAAGCCTCCATGTGCTTTGCTCTAACATACACGACAATGTTCTGGAAATTCACCTGTTGGAAAGTATCTGACTCTGACATAGAAACAGTTGATAAAAGAAGAGAATGCTTCCTTACTTCTCCTGCAATTATAATGACAGCACTTAACCCCAGAGAAACACTACACTAGAGAAAGATGGTCTTGGCAATAATCAGAACAACAATTTGCAGGCTAAAATTGCCATCCTTCACACACTTCTTCCCGGAAGTAGGACTAGAGGATTTTGCAGAGTGAATATGACACACAAGTGGGGGTAAAAGAGCATGGAAGGAGATGCAGCAGAAGTCACGGTAGGTGTGGAAATACAAGCAAGGATGGAGTCTAAGCACAAGACTCTTGTTCTCAGCTCTGTCCCCTTAAACAGAATATCTCCACAGCACTTCCACCAGCCAGGTTTCTTTCATAAGTCAGATATCCTGGAGTCAGTAGCATGAAGGCTTTCACACGCACACATGTGTGTGTGTTCATGCATGGGCTAGCAGCGGGATGTGCTGTGAAGTGGCCAAGAGGCAGCACAAGGCTTTGAGTCCAAGGAGTGGCAGCCAGAGCAGGACAGGATGGTGAGCCTGAGTCTAGCATGAGCTCACACAGCACAGGGGACCTGCAAGCAGGATAGGTTGACACAAAAGGGACCAAAAATAGTGTTGGACATGGGAAGACATTTGCAGCCTATTTCATTTAGCTTCACCCCCATTCGTGTTCTTTCCCCCTTTTTCTTACTGTTTCTTTATGCTTTGACCTTACATCTCTCCTCAAATTGCATGGTACACATGCTGCATCCCCACACCTGTGCCTCACTCCCTTAATTCAAAGCCACCTTCATCATCATGCCATGCTGATCACAGACAAGTCCTGAAAGGCATAGATCGTTCAACTCTCATGTGGATGTCACCTAATGAAGACATCTATAAATATGGGCACATTACAGCTCACCATCTGGCTTGCCTCTTGGACAGCTCTGCTCCCCACAGATCAGTGGGCATGGAGATGGCTGCAGCCAACCAATTATTCCTCTTGCTCCTGCTCCAGCCCTGGCAGGCATGGATGCCCCCAGCGATGCCGCTGGCTGCCGAGAGCACAGCAGAGCTGGCCCATTCCAGCTAAGAGCAGAGAGCTAAGCCCCGGCGCGCTTCCCCTCCCTGCACACTGTTCCCAGCACTGGCAGTGCTCACCAGCCTCTTTTTCCCCAGAGGGACAGCTCTCATTCAGCACCCCAGCAGCTCTGCAAGGGCGACAAGCATAGCACCAGCTTCAGCCTTTCTATCAATCTCAACCACATTTTTCTTCCTTCTCATCTGCCTCTGACACACCTTTCCTTTAGCACTAGGCACAATTTTTCTGTCTGCTGGTCAAAATGATAAATTGAAAATATTTCTTTCCGGGGAGACTCAAGAACTATCATTTAATTTTTGCTTGCTTGTTTGTTTTATTTTAGAAAACACTCTTTTTAGATTGGCTGAAACATTTTATTTGACCTATATGGAAAAAAGAAAAAAAAGCCTCTTCCTTACAAATTACCTTCTTTTTTTTTTTATTACAGAAATTTTCCAAAACAAAACTCACTGTAAAATCAGAAATTAAAATGGTTCATCTTCTCCAAATAATTTCTCCCTTTTTCCCCTTCCAAAACTAAGCATGACACACAGAGAGTGCAAGGCCTCTCCAAACTGTGCTTAGGAAGGTAAAATAGAACTCTTGCTGACATTTTTCTGCCTTCCTGCTCTTTTTTCCTATTTTTCCCTGCAATCATCTGCCTGTTCCCAAATGTCAGCACAGTTGCCAGACCAAGCTTTCAGAGAGGAACCTGCGCTTAGAAAAGTTCACTGAACTGCCATGGCACATTTTGCTCCCTGAATACTCTGTAGCCACAGGACACCTAAGATGATTGTATTTTCTTTGAGGTACATGAATACTTGATATTCTCCCTCCCTTTCTTTCCCCTCATCTTAATTATTATCTTATTTTGAAACACCAGCTTGCATGCAGTATTTAAATAAAGCTGTTTTCAGAATCACAAGCAGCTTGAAACACTCAAGCCTCTCAAAATATATACTGCAAGTGATGTACATCCTCCTGTGCTGTGTATAAGTGGCATAGAGTGAGGCACAACCTGGGGAATCCATACAGGTTTGGGCATTAGAGGAGCAACCTTTAGCTTCTGAAAGCTTGGAGTTCCCCTCAGCAGAGAAATCTGGGCATGTGAGTTGAGACACAGGGTCAAGGCTGTTCCTATGCAAATCACTGAAAGGTCTAGTGCAGCAAATTTTACTCAGGAAGGTGTCTGAAAATGCAAGGGATATAGTGGGTCAAAACTGAAGCTAGGAACAGGAGGGAAATATTGAAAGCTGCAATTTGGAAAAATAGCTGCTGCAGAGCAAGAGAGAAAATGAAAACACAGAGAATCTGCTATATATATGGCTATATTAGATAATTGCATATATACAAAAGAATTCAGAGGGTTTGGATGGCTCAGCAGCTCTACACCTTCAAGGCCAGATCGCACAAATCTTTGCCAAGGCCCACAAGCTGCAAGGATCTGGCTTTGCTGGATTTTGAGAAGCCTGTTTTATGGAACATCTTTGAGAGGATGCCCATAAGCCCATTTGCTTTGAGTCATGGCATATATATACCAAAACATCCGTTGATCCAAAGAACCTCTGAACATCCAGATGTGCAGAGACCCAGGTGGCTCTAACTTCTGGTCAGGAGGTGGAATGCTCCATATCTCAAGCAAGTGGAAGTGCTGCTTCAGGTTCACAGCTACGACATGACACTGAAGGCTGGGCTGCTTTTCATGGAATCATTAAGGTTGGAAAAGACCTTCAAGATGGAGCCAAACCGTTTTGGGCAGCTGTATCCCCACAAAGTTGTCTATCACATGAAGGAATGGACATTAATGGAGACAGCCACTTGGACCAGGTGAGGGTGCTACAGACCTGGCAGCTGTTCCAGCTGCTTGAGTGATGTGTCCTGGCTTATTTGGAGGTGTTTCCCTGAACAGCTGAGAGAAAAGGAAACAAAGCTTGCCTCTGCACAGGTCAGAGGAGGCCACGCATCATAATTGTTTGTACAGGTGGATACAGAGCTGTGCTCACAGATGCTCCCAAGTAGTGCAAGGAGTAAACATGCATATTTGAAAACTCATCCATCTCTATTACAAAAATGAGTCATCCCATCCCAATACCACTTTTTAACTTTGCAGAGGGTTTTGTCAGACACAGCAGGTAGCTGGGAGGTTGTAAAAGGACTGCCTGCAAATCTCAGGGCCGAGTGCCCCAAGGTTTGACTGATACTTCGCAATTGAGGTAGCATTCTGCTGGGAATGTGCAGAAACATTGGCATATGGCAACTCTCTAAATTTGCCTGTGGGAGAAAATCATGCTCCTTTGCTCTTAGGTGATGTTGCGTCTCTGAAGCAGCCCTTCATTATCAATCATCTGCAGTAGATTTTGTGCTCTTATCTCAAAAAATCTCCCTATATTGTACACATCTCTTGCTTATAAAACCCCAGCAAAGGTGAGAGCTGCTGTAAGGAAGAAACTTCATCCTAATGGAGAGATGCTTTTAAAGAACTGAAAAAGTTACAAATGTCTCCTTGCTCCTGAACATATCTCTGTTTTGCAATGAAGATTTCTAACACCGTGTTCCTGAGTCAATGCTGTTCAGTCATGCTGGGTGAGGACAGGTGGAATTTTTACTGGGTTCTACACATCAGACAGGGGAGCACATTTTTAAGTGAACTCAAGGAGATGGCTAAGTGCAAACCTTTCAAAGGCAAGAAGACTCTTAGACAAGTTCCATGTGCAGAAAACCCTACCCTACAAACATTACAAGGATGCATCACACTCCAGTTGCCCCAAAAGACAAAGAGGTTGCAAGTTCCATGCTTAACCATTGTCCAGCCAAGGTGTTCCTCTCCTCCCTCCCATTCATAAGCCAAGAGACAGGACTAATATGATATACTTTCCAGCAGCTACAGAAAGCAGAGCAAAGACTACAGCACAAGGAGCACTCTGACAGAAGCATAAAGCATGATATTTATTTACTGCCTGTCAATGTCTAGCCTGGATGTGCTGCTGCATCTCCATAGCCATTATAACTGCTCATTAGACATTAACAGGATGGGACTTTGTTGCAGTCAGGTCATCTGAGTTGAGAGGAAAGGGGACAGCAAACAGCAGCAGAGAAATCCAAAGTGAAAGGGAAGGAAGAACAATCATCTGCTGCAATGGTTACAGTCAGTAATGAGTTGGCTACTGTGCCTCACTACTGCTTTCTAGTAAGTGGAATTAGGGGCAGAGCCATGTGTCAGGGGCTCCAAACTGTCAGCTGTTAGCAGGGAGATTGATTTAACACAAGTGACAATGGCACAAGCTTTGTCAAAGGAGAAATTCCCCTCCTAGCTGCCAGGCAACTGCAGCATAAAACAGTGGTACCAGTGACTGAACAGCCAGCATGGCTACTGACCCCTTGTCAAGACCCACACTGAAATGCANGGAAAACTGGGAGTGGGCAGGTCCCTCTCCTAACAAACATAGTCTGTGGGAGAGAAAAGAGATCATCTGTCTGACAGACCAGAATGAGGATAGCAAAGAAAAAACCTTCAGGGAAAATTGAAGTGTTTCCTCCCGTAACGAGCCTAGACTCTGAAATCAGCACACAATACACAAGATTGAACACTTGCAGGCCTGGGCCGTTATTGAAGTAATCTTGGGTAGAAAACAAAAACCATAAAGTGAACTTCTTGTTTACCTTAAGAAATAGATTATGGTTATTTTCCGACTTTTTTGACTGAAATTACATAGAGAAGTTCAGCCACAAAAGTCTTCTCTGAAANCCCTTGTCAAGACCCACACTGAAATGCAGCTTTATTATTCAGAACAGACTTAGGACTGTGGAAGATTCTGAAACCATCACGTTCATTATGCACATGCAAAAACATTCAGAAATAATCCACTACCAATGAGGAGATGAGGCAGAGCATCCCAGACATAATATAAACCCTTGCCAGAGGCATAGGCAACACAGCTCCAAATAACCTGTGCACCTCTGTTTTGCATGGGGGGGNCCTTCAGGGAAAATTGAAGTGTTTCCTCCCGTAACGAGCCTAGACTCTGAAATCAGCACACAATACACAAGATTGAACACTTGCAGGCCTGGGCCGTTATTGAAGTAATCTTGGGTAGAAAACAAAAACCATAAAGTGAACTTCTTGTTTACCTTAAGAAATAGATTATGGTTATTTTCCGACTTTTTTGACTGAAATTACATAGAGAAGTTCAGCCACAAAAGTCTTCTCTGAAAAGTGTAACAACTGTAGAATATCTTCTCTCAAAGTTTGTGCTTCTTTGCATCCATTCTGTCTACTCAACAGATTAACATGACCATTCACTACATTTTAGCAAATCTAAAAGATGCATTGTTTTTTTCAACTATGACCATTTTGCTGTGTCTTCCCTATTGTGTATATGATTTACAAGGAAGGAAGGAAGCTTGGTTTCCAGGTCTCAAGATACAGGGTTGATCTGGAAATGAATGGGAAAGAAAAAGCCCCAAAACTCCTCCATCTTCTAGATATGCAAAATGACTTCTCTGGAGTAAAGTCCAAGCAACCAGTCCCAGAGGCTTGGCACCCTTAGACTCTATGCAAAACTAAATTATATTTTAAAACATCTGCAACTGAATTTTGTTTCTAGGAAGCCTCATGACCATCCTTGGGAACTAAAGCTGGACAGGTAAAGATTGGAATTATATATAGCAAGCATGATCAGAAACAGCATTGGGGACAGAAGAAAAAAAAATTCCCAAAATGTGTCACTTTTTCTCATCTTCAGGAGAATGTTCCCTCAGGAACATTCCGAAGATTTCCTCAACTCAGAACACCAGCCTAATTCAAACAGAGAAAGAGCAGAGCAGGAGGAATTCCAAGAAGCTGCTGCGTGGTTGCGGAGGTAGGTGTTAAAACACATACAGCCACGTGGCAAACGCACTTTCTGATCTTGCCAGACTTGTGTGGTACAAAACTCCCACAGAGCAGGGGAAAAAAAATAATCAAGACAGACACACCAGGCTCCTTACAGCGTGTGCTTCATCAGGGGTGGTATTTCAGGGTCCTTTGCCTCTTTCAATGAAGAGTGTCTGGATTTTTTCACATGGACTGAGTTGGGAGGGAGTGCTGAGACACAAGCAGACATGCCTGTGCCTTTGTACAAGATCTTGGAGAAAGGAGGCCGTAGCCGACTTATTCTTCTGCCTGTTGTCAAACAGTTAATTGTTCTAAAACAGCTGGGCCAGACAATAGCATCTTTATTGGCCCAGCTTAAGCATGGTCGTGACAGAAATCATAATATTTTTTAATCTCCCTTTCCCAGCCTTCCTGGAAATTCATTTTTAATGACTGCAGTTGGCTTTAATTTTTGTACTTGTATTTAATTCAGATAACTTCCTGAGTCGTGCAACTTTTCTCTTCCACCTCAACACTCCCCGTAAATGAAAGGCTGCAACATTTTAAATGAAAAACTGATACCAGATGCTAATGGAACCAATAGGATAGTGAACCAGACCCAAGCACACAGGTCTCCCCATTACCCTCCCCATATCCCCGTCTTCAAATGTTGTGATCCAAAGAAGTGAAATGGGATAATGGCAATCTTTGAGACTCATTGTTCCCACCATGGTAGCACACCTGTGTGGAAATAGTCTGTTGCTGCATGTTTAAACAATGGTAGGAAAAATCACTGTCTTTCCTCCAGAGTTTCAAAACCGCAAGATTTATTTTATGTTCATTTTTTGGCAGTTCCCATGTAAGTGTTAGAAAATGTTTATCACTGAAATTTCTATGCTTTAAAATATCTACAACTTTTTCTATAAGACCTAAATACACAACAGAGCTCCCCCAACAGTTTCCTCCACCCTACAGCATCCCATCATTTCTCAGTCTAG
Source organism: Phainopepla nitens (assembly GCA_013400175.1). Taxonomy (NCBI): domain Eukaryota; kingdom Metazoa; phylum Chordata; class Aves; order Passeriformes; family Bombycillidae; genus Phainopepla; species Phainopepla nitens. Next base: position 561,820 of record VXBQ01007736.1, read on the forward strand.
GGTTTCCTTTATGCATGCAATTCCAGATTCTTATCCCAGACACATGATACGGTCATTATCACAGTCCTCTGATCTGAGTTTGTCCATTTTTTTTGTCAGCTTTGTTTGCATCTGTAACTTCACACCTCAATACTCTGCTTCATTTTTGACAACAGAATAAAAATGCTATAAAGCTTAATTTATTTTCATTGTTCCATAGAAGGCTAAATTTGGCTCTTGGGTCCAATGCCTTCTCTTTTTTTGGTTATGAATTTCATATTAAAGAAAGAAAAATTCATACCTTCTCAATGAAATTTTCATGAACTATGCATTGTCTAGCGCTTTGTATTCAGCAATATTAACCACTGAAACTGTTTAAAATCAGAAGGCTTCCCTCAGCCCCAGAAAGGGCAACATTTATTTTTATGTACTGAAAGAATTTCAGTTTCCAGAAAATGCCATGGTCACCTCAAAATATGATTTAGTAACCCAGATGATGGTCACGATCCTTGTGTTTATACTACTGGGTTCACCTATGCAGCACCTAAAACTAGTCATCTATTACAAAGCCTCCAATTTCAGTGGTTTAGGTCAGGTTTAGTAAGAGTTCAGGGCCATATCCATATATGCTTGATTTGGCTTAAATCAAAACAGTATCACCTGAAAATGTGTAGCCTTAGCAAGATACTGCCTGCTAAAAATCTTTTTCTAAAGCTCACATCATTCAAATTGTCACTTTGTCAGGAATCATAGGAAGAGAAGCTTAAAAAAAATCCCAGAACAATCCACCCATTATGGGCACAATGCTAACAACTGGTTAATGCAAATTATGGTTTAATAAAGAGCTCTCTTTCATCAAGTCACAAAAACCAGACAAAAGAAGCCATGTTCAGTGAATCTTCAGAGAGGAGCATGGCTGGTAATTGATGCTCTTTAGTGAAGGTGGTTCTCTTTGGCATTCAAGCAGGCAATCCACTTAAAAAGACACAACCTGTCTTCAGATGATCCACATCCTGGATAGCAGCCTGGATGTTGAGTTTTTTATTTTTCTTTACAAAACCTCAAAGGGGAACTTTTATTACTCCTGAAGCATGGGGAATACCATTTTTCCCCCTTATCTGTTAATGCCCAAGAGGTTCTTAGTAAGAGCTTCCTGTCGCACTTCCCACTTGGTCAGGTACAGACTTGTCTGAAACAAGAGTGGTGTAGATTGGCAAAGCTGCCAGAGAGTAGAAAAAGAATAAAACATAATTCCCTACTTTATGGACAGGAAAACTAGGCATGAAAAGATCACACTGGATATTTTGGGCAGAACTCACAAAAACAGACAGCAAATTCAGGGCCTGTGCTAGGATAGACATCTATCACATTGAATGCACAGGGTGCTGAGCAGGGAAAGAACCCAAGGAAGTCGAGAGCTTGTGAAGGCAGCTCTTCTGAAAAGCCATAACTATATTAATTCACAGAAATGTGTGACATAGGGCAAGCTACAGCCACCAACAGAAGTGCAGGCATCAAACTTGAGGGGACCAAGAGGTGATTAAATAAGGAAGCAGCTGATTTGGAAATAAAAACCAATTCTCCCTCGATTGTGATGGAGAACCTGTGGGATCCATATCCGCAGGAAGCTGTCAGCTCAGATACTGTGACTGGATAATTTTAGGAAAAATGACCCTGAAAGTTATGCTGGACAGATGTGAAGGGGCATTCAGGGCATGAGGGCCTGGAAAGAGAACCAAAGAATTGCTTCTCCTGTTCTTGTGTGGTGTTGTCACAATTGGGCGTATGCACACGTTCTCCTTTGAAACATGAAGGGTGGGCTGTACCATGCACTGCTGTGAGGGTTAGATGGGCCAAAGGGATCTGATTTCTGAAAAGGGAAATCCTACTCTTCCCTCATCAAGCAGGAATAAATGATAAGGGCAGAAAGAGAAGGGGAAGAGAATAAAGAAGATAAGAGAGAGCAAATGGAAGGAAAAGGAAAGAGGAGGGGAAGGAAATTTTCGCAAGGCAGAAGAGAGCTAGGATAATCAGAGGGAAAAGACATATTTCTAAAGGATTGGATTCAAAAAGCCACAATTGCTGGGTTGCTGCTTCACTCAGCAGCAACCCTGCAAACTGCATGTCAGTTTCCAAACTCCTGAAAGCAAACATCAGGTCATGCAGCAAATGCCTATGCCTGTCAGGGGGCACTGCCTGCCCCCTTGCCCACTCCAAACACAAGAGATGTCAGCTCTCCACCACTGCTTTCACTAGTGGGTGAGGCAGGGACCAGTGGCTGATGCCACCGCGGCGGCCTCCCGTCTGTCAGCACTGCCACCTCCCGCACCTCAGGGCTTCAAGCCCATCCACTGCAGCACTTTCCTCTGCTCCCCAACTCCCCTCAACTGGCTGAAAGGGACAGTGGCATGAAGGGAAGACAGCAAGGAAAACAAAGTAAGTTAAGAGGAAGCTGGTGTTTTCATACGGGATTTGTGGAGTAGATTCAAATCACTGCACACAGGCAATATGCAAAGTAAGGAAAGGAAAAGAGCAAGAGATTGAAGTAACTCAGATACACACAAGTGAGCAGTTTGTATGGTTGAATGAAACAAAGCAGAATTAAGAGCAGCTTGCCCAGTCCTAGAACACTGCACAGGCTTATACACAGGGAGAAAGCGGAGGCTGAATCCACCACAATCCTGTCCTACATTACTCACAGCAAACAAAACTTGATTCCCCGCTTTACAGAAAGTCTGTATTCAAAATACAGAAACAGGGCCCACTTGACTCATTCCCAAAGAGAGGCAGGAACTCCCTTAACAGCACAAGAGAAGGGCTGGAAGGGAAGAGTGTCCTTCATCAGAAAGCAGAGGCAGAATTCAGCTCTGCACCCTGAAAATTGAATTGCCTCATTTAGACCTTGGAAAGCCTAGTGACTTTGAGTAACCTGTATTTACTGAAAGCATCACAGGGATTGAAATTTAAGTTTTTAAATGGGTCTGTGAGGGAAAACGCTCCCAATACCTATGAAATCCTTTTGCTACACAGGAATATCATTACAGGACTGACTAGCTAAAAAGGAAGAGTGCAACCTGCTGTATCACCACTTTGCGATTCTGTCTTTTCTTACCGTTTGCCTCTGCTGAGGCCCAACAGTGCTTGCACAGTGGAAAAAAATGGGATCACACAACAGAATGAGGTGCTTCTAAGCATCTCCCATAGCCAACCCTTTCTTTTCCTTCTGTTTAGAGATAGTAGATTTCTTTACAGTTCTGCAGCTCTCTTCCCTAGCAGGCCTTTCATGCACATGAAAAGAAATATCTGATCAAATATATTCCTCTATCATAGCTTTGGAAATATTAACAAGATTTAATTTATATATAATCATATCAGCAACAGAGTTAATTGAAATATTGAATAACTACAACTTTAACAGGATTGGAACATAATGTTTCAGATGTACTAAGCAGATGATTTATCCACCATGCTATACAAATTTTAGTTAACAGTTGGGCAAAGACTTTAGAGCTATTATTTTTAGCAATAGAAGGGTATTCCCTAGGTTGTGCCAATGCCTGTGTGCTGAAAAGCATTGTGAAAGTTCAGCTTATTGTGCGTTTTCTTCTCCTATTAGAAGAAAAGAAGACAAATGTGTCTGACATTTTTAATTGGGATTTTGTGATAATGCAGCAGTATATGCACAGACAAATGAAATTTCAGTGCAAATTCACTGACCTTATCCAAGATATATCCAGGGAAGAAAATGGCTAAATGAATTGAATTCAGTGACATGAAGCATGTATTACATTCCCAGGTGTCACATTAATTGTGCATTTTACCAGCAGGACAGTTGTAAGATAGGTACAATATGCCTAAAATCACTGTTGAGGTTAACTACATAGCAAAGAGATTAGCAATGAAACAGCCCTGAACTACAAGACACCATCTCCACCTTCAGATTTTGCAGAAATTTGTCTACAGACCTGAGTGCTGAATACAGGTTTTCCTTCCTGCAGCCGTGGGCCAAAGTCTCAAATATCAATAAAAATCAAGAAAATTGGGGGGGGGAAATCGACTCTGACTACAGTTACCCAGATGTGGACAATCTCCAGTCAATCAAATCAGCAACTTTGCAGAGATGCACTTATGTTAAATCACTAGGCTGGCAGAGGCTGGTGTTTATCACCAGATTGCAAGTGGAAAACAAACTGACGAATCTCAGATGAGATCCCAGGGAGTGGGATTCATATTATAAAATCAGACACTCAGTAAGGCAGCATACACTACCAAACCCATGCTTCCTGCAGCTTTCTCTAGATGCTGCTGTCAACTAATTCCCTTGTGACCTTGTATTAGTCACATAGTTGCTCTCCCCTTCTGTGAAATGGGAAGAGTGACACTGCCTTTCCACCAGGGACATATGCAGATAATCATCTCAACAGTTGTGATTAGACACAGTGATGATAGGGGCAGAAGTATGGGGAGACTGAGGAAGACTGCACTACTCACTGCAAAAGGAGAAAATTGAGCTACCTAAAATAAGTGATGTGCCTGGCCTTGTGTCCAGGAGCAGATTTCAAGCACCTGAAAAAGCAAGTATGAAATACTCTGCTGCAGAAAAACATATATGCAGAATTCATGTCCAGTGCTTTTCATGTCTTCCATTTAAGTTTAGATATGGTCATTTACTTTAAAATTACCACTAGTGTGTGCATGTACAGAGAAATAGAGAATGAAATTGTCTGGCTACACTCATCTTTTTTTTTCTATCTGTTTTCACAGTCAGTTCTCTGGAATCATGGTATCTCAGTAGAATAATGACAGAAAATACTGTTAAATAAAAGACTGACCTAAAATTCTGAATAAAATTGAACCCAGCACCTTCCCTCCAATGGCTTTGGTATTAAGCAAAAAAAGTTTGCAAAGGACTCTTACTAATTTGGTATTTGCTATTAGAAACATTCTACCTCAGATGTGGAAAAGATACACAAGTATCCCATTACAGTAATTACATATGTTTTTGGTTTTTTGTTTTATTTTTTTCCTGGCTCAAAATACTTGGTTGCAAAGTCTAGAGAAGCTTCTGCATTTTCCATGCTGATTTAATACCGCCCCTATATGTTCTTGAAGGATTTTCAGGAAGTGGTAGAAGGTATAACATCACCCAAGAGTGCACAAAGTCCTGAAATGATAAGGCAGAGCTGTAGGATAACAGAATTGTTCCAAGTTATTGAAATTTCATCTTCTTTCTTTTGCTCTGAACAGACAGGCCAAAGCAAGCAAAAGACCAGACATGTCTTTGAAGCTTTTCCTGGTATGTTTCCAAAAATGCAGCATGCTAAGGCTTTTGTCAGGGAAATCTCTGCAATGTCCAAATGCCAGCTCATGAAATGATGCTTTGCTTTCCCAGTACACCACCTGTGCCAATGGAAGTTCTGACCCTACACCTCCATGCTACATACACAGGCAAGGCTTCAAGATGGTGCCCTCAAAAGTGTGACCCAGTGATTAGAACAGACTACCTGCACATGAGAAATTGAGGCAGCGTCTCAGATGGAAGATAATTTGATTTAAAATGCAAGATAGTCAAGAAAGAACAGTCAAAAGATTCCTGTATAGCTTAAGATATCAAACAGATGCAGAAAAGCAGTGGTGGTGGCAGAGATGCAAGGATGGGAGAGGGAAGAAATTCAGAGCTGGTCTAGATCCCATCTCTCCTAGCTGCAAATGCTGGGAAAAACAGCACCAGAACACAGACAGTGCAGAGAGCTGGAGCTTTCTCCAGCTGGAAACAGTGTCATAGTATAAGAAGGGGTTTGTATCAATAAATTCTAAAAAATAATTTAGTAATAACTACCTAACTACTTGTCTCAGTTCCACGATGTATTGTCTTACTATTTCTTAAAAGACAGCTAAACTTTAACAGAAGTGAATGGTCAGTGCCTCCCTTTGGCTATTGTTAAAGGCTGCTTCCATTTTTAACTGTGAAGATTATTCACAAATAGACCATTAGAGCCCCTACTGGAAGATGAAAAATCTGTTATGGATCCAAAATTCCCCAGCTGATCCTGTGTGCTGTCACCAGCAATAGGAATGGAGATAGGATGAGTCCCAGGGCAAGAATCTCTCCAGATACTGGGGGTTTTTTTTGCTAAATAGATTCAGAGTAGCCCTAGCCTTGCAGATGACAGCAGGAACACTTCACCAGCTTGCTCTGCTTGTGCAGACATAATCAGAAAAAAAGCACTACTGGCTTGGGTGTGGCCCCTCCCAGAGGCTTTCACAGCTTTAGTAACAAAGCTGAGAACTAAAACCAATAATTTCACAAGCACAACCAACATTGGAGCTTCTGCCAGTGCTCCCAGCTTAGCCAGGTCTCCCTACCTCTGCTGTGCTGGCATTGATATATTCATCACTCCCAGTAATTCTTCATACCACTGATGACAATTTCTAGGGAGCAAGTTGAAAGTCTTTTTCCCTAGTCATGCAAAATGCAGCACATTTAGTAGAAAAGGAGCAACAAATCCTCAAAGGAACACTACAGGACATCTGTACTCAGGATAGATATACATATTCCGATCACTGAAGCCATACCTTACTCTCTTGCCCTTAAACCCTGGAGGTTCATTAAGCCTAAGCCTGGCAGTATTTATGTTTGGTGTGCCAACACTGCAAAGTCTTCAAGGGATGGAAGGGTAGGGGTCTGGAGAGGTGAGATGGGTAGTCAACATCCCTGCTTCAGAGAACAAGATCCCAGGAAGCAGTTGTGGCCCTAGTTTTCTTTTGTCCCTCTCCTCCCGCATGGCAGATCCCTCCTGCCCAGAAGGTCCTAGAAATTAGGTCTTGCAACATCTGAAATCAGCAGCTGTACCTTGTCATTAAAATGCCTTTAAAGCACTTCTGCGTCCCTCAAATTATGATATGGAACTTCTCTCTATTTCTCCACCCATAAATCACACACTGAGGAGTTGTTGGGAAGCTGGCTTTGAGTGCTGAGCACAGATGCAGGCTGGGAACAGGAGTTTTCAGACTCCACTCTCTGCAGGGCAATAATCCAGTCTAACTGATATGCCGTCTCACACTTCACCACAGTGCAGTCTTGCTGGTCATATCAGAGTCCCACAGCACTGCAGCAGGGTCTGTAAGTGAGTCCTGGAGTGAAGGTACCAAACAGCAGCTTCCTCTAAATTCTCAAGATTCTCACGACTAAAGATATCAGCCCATCAAATGACTCCTCACAACCTCTGCCCTGTCCTCATCTCCCATCCCAAGGAGATCAACCTCCCTGCCCCTGCTCTTCTAGCAAAGGAGAAAGCCCCTGGGACTGAAATATCACAGATTCTGAGGACATGATTAATTATTTAAATTGACAAAATTACATTCCAATGGTGACATTCAGCTCTACATTTACTCTTTCTCTGCCTCTCCCCATCTCTCTCTGCCACCCCCTAGCAGTTCTTCCCCCTGTGGACATGTGCCAGCGAGGGATCAGTTCCTCTCACTCCGCTCTCTGCTAAATGTTTTTTATTCCCAACCACCTGCCCTAGGCCCTCCCATCAATTATTAATCAAGTGATCCATGAATATGCAAATCAACCCACACAGTCATTTTATTAAATTAAATTAAATTAAAAAAAAAAAGGAGACATGGCATGTACAGCAGCAGAATAAATGATGGGGTGGACTGCTCTGGGGAAGTGGGGTTAGGTGCTGTCTCACAGAGAAGGAAGGAGTAGGATGAGAGGGAATATGCACTATACACAGCTAGCAGGAGGAATAGTTTTAGAGTCATTCACATGTTTAAAGTGATGTTCTGCCAGAAGGTGAGGGCTGAAAGATGAGCACATGCACACAGAGGAGGGCTTTTACCTGCAGCAACTGAAGCGGTGAAGAATCCACTTTCTAATAATCCAGGTCAACAGGGGCACTGTGGAGCAGGGCAGGCATGTATGAGGCCGGGGTGGTCCAGCTGGCCATGCACAAGGCATTTCCACCTGGCCCACAGCATCCACTTCAGCAAAAATGCAGCTGGGCTGCATCCATGTGAACAGATAAGGGTGAGGCAAGGATACTGCCTCTAGATAGATCTTCTGAGCGGGAACCACTGCTGCCACCTCTCTGCATCACACAGGAGAGGAATGAGGAAGGGATTCCTTGAAAATGGTATCTTCTCCCATCTCATAACATGCTGACCCTTTCTGTGTTAGGTGTTGAAAATAACTCTCTCTCTTCTATCAAGTTTTCTATTTGTGTAACATCCTGTCTCGACTTCACTCTTCCCAACACTCTCCACACCTTTATACACCAACTGGTCTTTTTGGATCTCCTAAAATCTCTCTCTGGTGGACAGGATATGAGCCATGACACTGGCCTGTCATTTATATCAAATACAAGGTTGCTGGAGTGCTGATTTTGCACAAGCAAAAAAACCAAAAAGTCAAATCTTCTTCCAGAACAGGGAAAAAGTACTGCCACCCACATGCCTACAAGCCCTTTAGGGCTGTAATAAAAGAGAGGGAACCATCTGGTCTGCTGTCCTGGTCCCTGGTGTTGGGGTGAGTATAGCTGAACAGCTTTAGGCTGACTCATTCCTAGTTCCTAACAGTTTTGCACAAGCATCCCCTTGGGTGGAGGTGAGACTGTCCCTGCCCCATGAAGAGACCATACTCCATTCCATTTAAACAGCTTGGCTTTTTTCCTTTCTGCTAGCTTCACCAAGCTCCATGTCACTGGTTGACTCATGTCAGGTATGGACCTTCATGAGCATTTGAGGGAGGTCAGAGCTGGCAGACAGAAGGCAATACCCTTCTTACCCAGGAAGAAGGTGGTGCCTGGGCAGTCACAGGGCATATGCTTTCTTCACCAACAGAGACCAGTAGGTTATCCTGACTTGTTCTAAGCATTCACACCAGATGCTGATATGTTGGGAAGAAATTTTTTTCTTGTTCAGTAAATCAAGAAAGTTCTGGTGGCAAAGGCCATACCATTCTTTCAAGGCAGCCAGCTTATGACTCCTGAGACCATCACACCAAACACTTCTCTGCAGAGGCTGGGACACATGTTGTGTCAGATCATGGCCACATAAGCCAAATGGATGCTGGAGTGGGCAGTAGGCCCAATCCCAAGTAGAGCTTCAAAGAGGTGCTTTGGTCATTGGATTGGGAGACTTTCATGTAGCTTCAGCTCCCCATAAGATTGTGAGATCTAGGAGATGAGTTTTCTACCTCCTGAGAGTGTCATGATTTTGAAAAGCAATTTGCAGAATCAGAAGAATCTGTTACGTCCAGTACAGCCTGCAGCCACACACGCTTTATGGAATTGCTGAAGAGAGGTCAGAGGAAAGGTGACTGCATCAGCAGCTGGAAATTACATGCTCACATGATTACTTGGCCACTGCTATACTTATGGGGGTACCAGAGGTGGATGGGAGGGGAGAAACAGCTTTCTCACCCACTGATCCAAGACTGTTGCTTCATATCAAGGAGTAATTCTGGTTATCATCCTCCTTCTCCTAAAACAGCTAACAATCCTGCTGGCAAAAACTCATGGCTTAAAAAGTATAAGGCCTAGCCTTAGTGGCACTAATTTCTTGGTAGTATCTATACAACAATGTGAAAAAGATGCTGCAATGTTGAGTCACAATATCAGCAATGGTGCAAAAAATCCAGTATGGGGGGTATTCAATATTTCAGAGTAATGCCTGCACCTGAATGGAAATGCACAAGGATCAAGATGATAGGAGTGAGTTCAAACACACCTCACACTTTTCACACGTGCAGCTGCATCTCCCCATAGAATCACTTGCACTGGGATATCTGAGGTGCCCTGAGGGCCAGATTCTCTGTGCTAGCAACATGTTCCAGATATGCACCCGTGGGGCTCAGCACCCATAAATGCCTTGCAGGGGTCAGCTTCTTCATTCCTTCAGGGCACTTCTGTATGCAGCATGCTCCTCTGATCCCTTCAGGGAGCAAGGAGGATCCTGCTTTTTAACTTCTGAATGAGAGGGAAAATGAGAAAAAAAGAATTCCCTTAATGTCACCAGCTAAATGTTAATTTGGAATGTGATTTTTTTTTTTTGTTGTTTTCTAAATTGGTCTTAACTGTGTGCCAGCACACAGGTAAATTGTTCTTGGCTGAGAAAATGGCCTGTCTCTCTTCTCAGAGATTAACAGAGAAGACAGTGAATGGAGCAGCAAACAAGAAAACCATGCTCCTTTTACAAATCATTCAATGGTTTCCTGACTTCTTTTCTATATATTTTTCAGCTGTAAATGAGTTTCTACTGTTCACTCTAGCTGAAGGCCATGCTCGCCATTGTTACTCCCCATTTTCTTTTTAAACAAGGTGGAGGAAGGAAGGAGAGGTAATTTGCTGCCATGGTGACTCCAAGTGAAATGAAATTGCTGTACTTTTCTTCTGGCCCTCCAAAAGTTTCCCCCAGCCACCTTCCCCAAGAACCCTACTCAACTGGCATAGGAATGCCCATGCTTCTCTGTCTCAAAGGGAGCCTGGCTCCTCAAATGGCAGGCTGCCCATTTTCTATTGTTGAGAAGAATTAAGGATATCTGACTTAGCTCTCTTAGAAAAAAAAAAACTGGAAGCAGTCTACAAGGAGGTCTAATGGACCATCCAAAACTTTGTAGAAGTAGTGCCAGAACTGTAACCAGGAGAATGAACCTGTATGTCACTACACTTTTGTCCATCAGTAGTTAATAACACTGGCAGCAGAGGTTAGAGGATGGATAGGTAGTCCAGAGACTTGCACATTCTTCTCCTGCAAAGCCATGCCAAGAAAAAAAAGCAAAAACACAGTAGCTAGTCACTAAGACTATAAACCCTGCTCCTTTCCCCAGACAAAAATATCACAAGCTATCGCTGCCTATTTCTCATATGGAGCAACTGCTTCCCTAAACCCATTACCTATATCCCTCTCACTGAACAACTATTTCCCACCAGTGTGCATTGTGGGTCTTGGTTTCAGCTGTGAGTGGTTGTAACAGTTCACAACAGTTGGGTTGTTCAGTTATATAATAAGCCTATTGCATTTTTCCTAAGTTTTCCTCTATTGCTCCTCTACTCTATTAAAGCATTTCCCCATTTTCTACTTAAAAAATCTGACTCAACTCTTCCTTCTTATGAGAATTTCCATACTGTGATGCCAAAAGGAGAAAGGAAATCCTAAATGTAATGCTTTAGAAACAGTCCTCATAAACCAGTTAGATTCAAAAGAGCTTCCCTTTATCTCAAAAATCACCATTAAGGTCTTGTGCTTTTTGAAGCACAAAACTCGTTTGCATTTTGAAGGTTATTCCTTATGCTGAAGGAGTGGGAACATGGTTTTTGCCCGGAATTACCACAATCTGCCACGTTCTCTTAAATATATAAGGACTTCACCTGCAGTGGAGGAGAGTCTACTGATATAATTAATAATCATGTGACAGATGAAAATATCTATTTGCTTGATTCATGGATCTTGGGTGAATATAACAAATGAGAAACTTATGCCTGTCTTCTTTGCATTGGAAGCTTAATTTACTGCCTGTGTAGAGAAGGCATTTCTTCCTCTACTCATTTCTCTCTCTCCAAGATTCTTGCAGCTTATCTCAGAGGAGATGCACACAGTCCCTTATGGAGACTGATTCAAGTCTTAGAAACTTGAAAGCATGCCTGCTTTTCCAGATGCCCAACTTGAAAACACACTGAAAGCTTTATCCATAGAAAGCACAGCAAGAACTGCCAAGAGGAAACACTGCTTTCTTAACGTTCAAGTGTGGGGCTCTAAAAATGGGAACATCAATAACAACCAGCAGTAGAAATCCCAGCCTTTAGTTGTTTGATGATTTCCCCCACTCCTCACAGGAATCATGGCTTATCCATATTATTATAGCACAAGAGGATTGAATTTTAGAAGAGTTAACTATACTGTCACTTGCATATAGAAACATCCAACAGCCCAGAACAATATATTGGTGACTGATGTGTGCTCTAACTGGAGTAGAAATCCCAGCCAAATACATGGTTGTGGGAAACGCTTATATGTAGATGTATCACTCTTGCACTGTAACAACTCACATTTCTCTCAAGAACAAGCTAAAAAAGGTGAAAAGAATTAATTCAGGAAACCTAGTCCCAAATAATCAATTTTAAAATTCAGCTAGCTGGACAGGAAAAGAGAAGTCATTAAGACTAGCATCATTTAAGACACTCAGGACAGATGAGGGAAGTCCCTGAAGGAAAGGGTCTCTGAACCATGTGGGAATGGTCTGCTGGAATGGGATCTGTGAAGATGCTCTTGAACAGGGAGCAGAGCTTCTGCCTTTGTGCAGTACCTATCCTTCACATCATACCAGCACATCAGGAACCTCAGCTGGAAAGGAATATCCATATATATCTATTTGGAATACAGACTTCAGAGGCAGAGCTTTCAAAGTAACCCAAGAACACATCCAAGATGACAGATTTACTCCCATATCCCTTTTCCATCTCTAATTTCCAGATATAAAGAACCTGATTTGGATTTCTGTGTCCATGTAATTGGTGTTATGCAGAAACTTTTCCAGTAAAAGATTAATTCTCTTTTTTATTAATTTTCACTTCTTTCAGTCCTGAAAGTAATTAAGTTTCAATGGCAGCTAATTATAAGCAAAGAGAAATCAGGCTGCATGGATGTCTATTCGGTGCAAGCTTGGCAAAGTGTTTTTTAATTGGTAACCCTTTGCTGTGTATATTTCAATCCATTTTGCACTATGTTTATCGTTCCAGATTCATATTATATCCATGACCTTTTATCTAATGACAGAAGCTCATGCAGAGAAAAAATTATTATTTTAACAAACAGACATTAGAACTATGAAAGAGAAAGCAAAAAACAGGCAAGAGGAAAAAGCAGGAATGACACAAGACAAGAATGAAGCACATCATAAAATGCTAGATCCTGATCTCTCTCCCTCCTTTTCCTCTGATGTGTGGCCTGTACAGGGGCCCTCCAACCCACAGCTACAGCATTACTTGGCTGATACCAAGTACTAAGAAATAGCAGCCACTGAAAGCCTTAGAATAACTTGCTATGCCTATGGTCACTTACTGGGAAGAGACACTCAGGTGCATCCTGAATACAGCTTTTTTGTGCAGCCAGTGCCATGTCTGGAGTGTGGGCCAAACTTTCTATGATTCTGAAGTTTGTCTTGATTGCAAGTCAGAGTTTAGCACATCCTCCAAGGCACACTCAGGTGAGAGCTTAGAAACCTGAAGCTGAGGATCATTAAAGACAAAGCACAACTTGAACTGCGGGGCATTAAGTTGGAGATTAACGGGAAACCAGCTCTTAATTCCATGCATGCAATGGTGTCATTCCAAATACATGCAAATTCATGTACTTCAGCTGAGTGGAAGATGTAGAAATGTCAACAAAATCCTATTCCTTACTTTTTGTGCAAAGCATTAGCTCCAGGATGTACCCTTGGCTACCATGCTGACACTGCCTGTGTTTTCTTACTCACTACTGTATGTAGCTGCCAAAAAACCAGAGTGTGTCCTCAAGTGGCAATGAGGTGTCAGAGAGTCCTCAGGTCCTGAGGTGGTGGAAGAACAACTCTATCCAGAGAGCAACAGCAGCTCTGTTGGGGCTGGGGTGGTTGGTGGGTGGCCCGTGATCCAAGCTGAGCTGGTACTTCCCACTGTTAATGCACAGCTCTTGCCAAGTGCCCACCTGGCTTCAGGAGGAAACAGTTTAGCAGGCACTAGATGCTTGGCAAAAGACGCTGCAGATTAATCTCAGTAAATTTATATGATACACTGAGCACCAACTGCCTGATCCACACTTACCAGCAGCAGGGATGATCCAGGAGTGAAGGGCCAGGGATATTCAGCAACCCATCCCAGAAATACCCTGATACTGGAACACGTAATACACATCTTTACTTCCACCCTTAAGGAAATTATCCAGCATGCATGCCATGGTCTCCCCTAAGGAAAACTCTGTGTAATTCTGTAACTCTGTACTCTTGTGGTGTAATTCATCCAGCAGAGCAGATTTTTGATTACTCTCTCACATCATGACACTTTTGTTTAGGGCTGTATCATGCCACAAACTTTCAGAAAGAGCATAGGTATTTTTCCCTGAGTCCCTGTGCTGAAATGAATTTTTCTGCTTGTGCAATCACTTTTCTATAGGTTCACACAGCTTTCACAGAAATGAGTAAAAGAAACAGAATGGATGGATACTGGTGCTATGTTTGAATATCATTATCATATGTAAACTTAAGAAGGAAATAAAAGCAGTATTAAAAAAAATAGTAAAACTGTCTGCAAATAAAGCAATAAACAAATATATTACAGGAGCCATTTGTTGATGTTGATGGTCAAGAAATAGTTGCCTTGAGCCTTAGAAATAAAAGTAACTATGCAAAACTCGTTGATACAGAAAAACAACAGAAACACAGAAAACAGAAGCGCAACCAGTGCCTAAGACACATGAAATTCAGTGAAACTCATACCCTACCTCAGGCCTTGCATAATACCTGTTTAGAAAACTTCATTCAAAGATAGAAAAGACACCAAAGCATGGATGTTTAAGATTCATGAGCTCTTTAAAGGCACAAACAGGTACAATGCTTTGCATATTTTTTGGAATCCATCCTCAGATCAGATGCCAACATATGGTCATAAAGTGACTGACGGGCTCTGGACAGACATCTACAGAACCCCCCAAACAAAACTCACCTCTAAAAGGTTTACAGAGAACTTCTTTATGGGGGAGATTTCCAGAAGCACAAATGGCCCTTAGGCACAACCCTTCCATCAACTTGCAAACCCTAAAATACTAAGCAGGTAATTTAGAAGCCAAAGAGGACAAAATACATTTGCAGAGCAATCACTTATAACTATACATCCAGTCCCAGTGCCTCTTTGTGATTCATTAATAAAGAAAACTCACAGACTAGCAGCTGTGTTCAAGAAACATTGCAGCAAAGTCCATCTGAGCACCAGCACTAAATATGCCATCAGATGTCACTATGCAGATTTGGGAGCCCTCACATTGCTAGGTTGACATCCATCTGGCTGCTTTAGCACTGTTGTAGCAGCACAGAGTTGCAGTTTTTATAGCCCAGTTCTCCCATATAAACTTGATACAGCAGGCTATTTGAGGTGAAGATTTGTTCAGCTGCGTCATGGCTGCCTCAAACCTTATCAAGATGGGGGTGCTCAGCTGATCTCTTGGAGTCCCTTCTCTGTTCCTGCTGTGAACACACTGGAAGTTGTGGGGGAAAAAGGTAGGAAAGGAGTGGAGTGGTATGCAATTAGAAACTAAATTCATAAGATGGTTAAGCACCTGGGAGGAAAAAGAGCTCCTTAAACTAAGAGATAATGTTGACATAAGAACATATGGGTGTTAACTGGCCATGAACATACTGAGACTGGAAATTAAAGAGGGGCTTTTAAAACTTCAGAGAAATGAAATTAGACAGGGATCACCAACTTCCCCACAGGGGAAAGCCACTCTAATCACACTGCAAATTTATGAAGAAATATTTAACAAAAGCTGAATCAGATAATTCAGAGGTTTTCTGAATGTCTGAATTTTTGAATTTCTATGTTATATTAGAACTATCCCACATGCTTACTTATGTGCTAAAGTTACCCCATGCCAGTACATTAGAGTTTTTCCCTTGATTTATGGTCATGTACAAATACTAACAAACCACAGTACCCTGAACATCAGAACAACCGCAACTGTTTTTATAAGTCTGTTCAATATGTCCAGAATGATCTATTTTAAATGTGTAGGGTATGTTTTCAAAAGTAACTTTCAAAAAAACAAGACCTATTTTCACAAAGACAACTCAAATCTCTGAGTCTTTTGATTTTCAGGAAGACAAGCTCAGGAGCAGTTGAGGTGCTTTTAAGGAGGTTTGTCCTTAAAAGTCTTCAATCCCATTTCAGGAACTTTGATTTACTCTCCCTTCACTGACACACAACATTGTTTTGTCCTATGTCATAACAGAAACAGTGTTTCTAACCTTCTGATTCTAATGAAATAGAAATTGTAGGATAGACAGCAAACTTTGCTCAGTTTTATCTGCTCCTTTATCTAGACATAAGGATCATGGACCTTGTAACAAGGTATAAAGATACCAATTTAAAAAAGAGAATGATTTGATCTTGACTTCAGCACCTCACATATGAATTACACACTTTATGAAAAACCCAAACCACAACATATTTTTGTACAGGATCTGAATAACCCACATTCCCACCTAGTCTCTTCAAACACTAAATGAGATATCTACCTGAGTAAAAGGGGGTTTTTTATTGCAATAAGGCTTTTTCAAAAATTATTTTTAGGCCATACTCATGTTGTCAGATCATGCCTGGATTACAAACATCTTGTCATTGCCAACATGCCAGGTAACCACTCTTTAGAGGTAAGTTAGTAATTTGAATATCTAATCAGAAACCCGACCCTTCAACTGATGCAAGTGAAATTGGTGAGGGAACATCATCTCCAGCAGAGCAGTTAATGTGAAGAGTAAACTGCTAATTCTGCAAACTTAACTTTTTTGTTTAATCTGAGTATATAACTAACATTTTAGACATATTCCATTTGTACCTTTTATCACATAGGGCAGATATTGAGAGGCAGTCTGAGGTTTACTTGTAAAACAAAGTATTTTATCCCAAAAGCATCAAGAATTTCTGAAAATGCCCCACACTGGCTATTTAAGTCTGAACAAAGCTCAATACATGGATTGAAAGCTTCTTCTAAAGAAAAAGGCTGCTTACCACATATCTCAAGACCAGCTGAAATGCCTGTGCCCTGCCTTCCAACACCCGTTTGGGGTCAGTAGGCTGACCTGAGCATGTTGCATGCTTGCCATCCAGTCCAGACTAAATGTTGGTCTTGTAAGTTTACTCTGATTTACCAGACGTTCAGCAGGACTCAACTGTCACAGTAAAGGACAGCTGCCAGATGGAACATATTAAGCTCCTCACAAACAAAAAATCCCAGTGACTTCACTAATATCCTATCCTATATGAACATATAATTTTCCTTGCCATCCAGCAACAGTTTCTGATATTTTGCAACATATACATTCTACCAAAACTGTAACAAAAAACACTGCCATGCCAGGAACATTAATACAACCCTCCCAGACAAATAACCACTCCTTCAGCTCCAGCACACACGTTGCTTGCTGTCTTCTCTGGTAGTCATAGAAGCAGTAGCCAATACCATTTGGGTGACAGGATGTTCTGATACTTGGGAATAACTTGATGGATGCTATTTACAGTGAGATACTGGTATTTATCACAGCTATGCTCAACAGCATCAAGATGTTTCACAGTCACTAGGATTCAGAACAAGCTGTGCATGTCTACTCATCTCTCTTTTCCCCTCCCAACTATAGCACATGCAAGCACACAACATGGCAGTTTTGTTGACAATCCAAATTACATAGCAATGCTATCGCAAAAGGCACTCAAATAACTTACCATTACTTTAAAGACAATCAGGGGAGGATTAGAAAGCCCGAAGACTTACCTATGAAGAAAAAAAAAAAAAAAGGCAAAATTATGGACTGAGCAAAAGCAAGAACAGAAGATCTTCCAACAATCTGAGCTCAGAAATATCACAAAAGTCTTGACGGAATACCAAGAAAAGGAAATCTAGTTCCTTGCAGGGAGGCTCTCTGAATTAGAGAGGACTAACTTACCAGGTAACACTAAAAACAACGGCTATTTGAATCACACTTAGAGGCAGGCTCAAAACAAAAGTATAACTTCCTATCCCAAGGAACTTACATTCTCATGCAAGAGTACATCAGAAAATTATCACCTAGGGAGCAGGAAAAAAATACTACTCTCCTATTTGGCTGAGAGAGCATCAGACAAATCTAAAGGATTACATGGAGTTCTTGTGTTAGATGTCACAGGGGAGCAATCAAAAATAAATACAATAAAATCGTTCTGAATTGGCTCTAAAATGTGAAGTGGTCCTATTTCCCATGGTTATTTTGCATGCAGAAAAAAAAATAGTTGAAGTTTTGCAAGATATTTCACTTCACAGAATCACAGAATGGGCAAGGTTGGATGGGACCACAAGGGGTTACCTGGTCCAACTCCCAAATCAAGTAGGACCATCCTAGAACATATTGCATAGGATTGTACCCAGATGTTTCTGGAATATCTCCAGTAAGGGAGATTCCACAGCCTCTCTGGGCAATCTGTTCTAGTGTTTGGTCACCTGCACAGAAAAGTTCTTCCTCAGGTTCAGGTGGAACTTCCTGTGTTCCAGTTTCTGCCCATTGCCTCTTGTTCCATTCAGTTCTTCTCTCACCATTTACCCTGCCTGGCAATATTGAGGAGAAAACCACCTGTGCACCCAGATCCTTGACAAACATCCACAGAGCTCTGAAATCAAGCTTGATGATTGCCAATTTGCTCTTGGTATCATTATTGCCCATGTGAAAGAACAACATGGAGTAACAGCCACATGTGTTGGTAAGTCTTAACAACCTTTCCATGAAATCTCTGATTCGATCCCAAGGTAAGCAACAAACTCCTCTGGATAACTGGTTGAGGTGGCAAATGGGTGCCTCTCTCCCCTGGAGTAGGGAGTCACCCGCTTCAACTGCTTGCCACTTCACCCAGGTGACCCTGTGGGGCTCAGCTCTGGGGGACTCAGTTGCTTTACTCAAAGCCTTACCTATCTCCTCCTCAGCTTGGAAGGCAATAAACCTGTTTTTAATGTCCAGTCATCAGGAGCAACAGGAGTTCTATGGAGAGTGACTGTTTTCCAGTTTCCCTTCTGACTTGTTGTGAGGTGCAGTGCAGAGCCCACCTGCATCTCCTGTGTCTGTAAAGTCTCTGAGATTATCCTCTCTATTTCTTTCTTGTCAAAATGCTATGCAACCTACTTTTTTCCTTGTGTATCTCCTTGACCTGGTCACACAGCTCCTCGACAAGGACACACCTTCTGCAGAGGAGATGACTCTCAGCCCCAGCTTTCTGGGTGGGTCCTGTACAAGCAGGGCCTGCAGAGCTACACCCACTGTTGTGAGGTCTGTTTGGGTGGAGGCCTCTGACATCACTAGTGCCGCAGCTTCCACAGACACTGGGGAACGAGTTCCACAGCACCTAGCAACCACAGTGTTGGGAGCTCAGACGACTAACACTGGGGAGAAGGGGCTTCTTCTTTCCCCTCAACATTAACTACTGCTCCCTGTCCATCCCTTTATGGTTCTGCTCACTCACAATATGAGGAAGGACTCATAATAAATTTATTTTGCTTAAAAAGCCTTATTTACAGGGAGCCAGATCTAAAGACTATTGATGCTAATAGCCCAAAGTGGAAAGGAGCAACATTACAGTGAAAGGGCTATTCAGGAATGAAAAATCACTTTTTGGGGGGGGATATATAAACCTACATCATCAAGCTTTGGCTCTTGCTTGCAAATTAATGTCTCAGCTTACAAACATCTGAGCAAGCTCATCAACATGGGCCCTCCTGCCTATACAAGCCCCTGTTCACTTGCACAGGAACTGCACCACAATGCACCAGCTCAGCTGTCTTGCCTACAGTTCCAGCTTTGTGGATATGATCGCCACTAGTGGGGCCAACAAGGTGGTTGTTCACGAATAATATTCACCCAGGACTCTTGGATGCTTTGTGCTTTCTCCATTAGTCAGCAACACAACTTCAGTTTACAGTGTGCTCTCTACACAGTCAGCACCATGCACCTCAGTGGGATGAAACTTTTAGTGGAGAGAAAAAAATGTGTCTCAATAAGAAGGAACAAGAACCAGTTGGTTCCTTTCAAAAAGACAGGCTTAGGACCATTTTTCTTCAGTGAATTGTATGCAAGATTGAAGAAAATTGTATGCAAAGACAGAAAGGAGAGAGATGGTTATTTAGAGATGGAATAGCAGATAACACTTAAAAGCTTGTGAACACCCTAAACCAGTCATATCTCAATGCACACATTCTCTTCAGAAATGGCCTTGCAGATATCTGGAACAGTCCTCAGTGTGCAATGCATACCAGAGTCATTGAATACTTACAGATAAATATTCATAGACAATTTGCGAACAGGCGAAAAGATGAAACCTCTTGCAGGGTGTTTAGACTCACTGATACAGGAATAGGAATAATGTCATACAGCACCATTGATCCATCAAATGGCATGGGAAATTAGGAGTAGATACTCAGTTAAAAGATATTCTCAAATAAAACAGAGGCTAAAATTCAATCACACAAACTATCTTACAACTGAGAATAATGAACAAATTAGTATAAAATCAGTCTGCTCTCAGATAACTTAAACAGAGGGCTGAGAATACATTTAAATAACACAGTAGAGAAGAAAACATGAATAGGGATTGAAAAAGACCAGTTTCTCCTTGCAGGAATAGGAAATGAGGGAAAAAAATCCTTTCCTGCTTACACTGCTCAAGCTCCTACCTGCTTCAGTCAGGTTACAGCAGATTTAGCCCTCAATGCATAGAATCAACACAACCACCTATGAAGAGTAACATTGGGTATAATGAACAAAACTCCCACAGCACAACTTTTAACACTTTCTCCCCTCTTTGTCATAGGATACCTAACCCTCCTTCCTCCCACCACCTCTTGCTCCTGCTAAACACTCCTGCCTTCCAGATAGCTGATACTCATCAGTCAGTCAAGACACTTGTTCCAGCTTCTGTCTTAAGAACATTCAACAATAGGAAAACAGAAGAGCAGCTTAGCCAGCTCTGCACAGGAGATTGTTCAAAAAGTTAATTACTGAATGAAACAGAAATAGGAAATGGAGGGGGCAATGGGAAAGGGGATGGAGGAGGGAGGGAGCAAATGACTTTCAGCTGCTGAATCTAGCTTCCCAAATCCTTAAAATCCTTTCAATATAGGCTGAAGAAGGAAGGAACAGGATGGAGTTGGGCTGTATTGTTCACTTACGCATTCGATAAAACCTCAGTAATGTTCCTCTCCTAATCCTGTGTCATTAGGAACAAAATGGTGCATCAGGAGACTATTTAGATATGAATGCCTGCAACTTCACTGTCTGATCTGCTGACTTCTCCTTTGATCTTTCTGTTTGTTGCTGGAGCCAATTATTTTTAGAGATGTGATTGATTTTTTTTTTTTTGGCGAGGCACTTGGCCTCCAGCACCAGGGTTCCAAAATGACCTAGCTGGAAACCCTTATGGCCTTTTTTTTTTTTTTTGATGTAAAGGTCATTATTACTATAATAGCTGGGAATTATTCTGTCTATTCAGAATTTTTTTAGAAGGAAAACAAAAACTCCAAAACAAAACAAAACAAAGAGGCATTTTCTATGGTGCCTTCAATCCCTGTACTCACTAGAGCAGGAGGAGTCTGGCTACTGGCTTCAATGGGAGAGGACAAATGCAGTCAGTAGGAGAAATTTACAATATTAAAACAAAAGCCACAGAGAGCAACCAAAATAATTAAAAAATACAACTGATATCTCTTTGCTCCTAGCTGCTGGAAGGAGACAGAACTAAATGGAGCAACTGTCTCTATAATCCTCCCTTCATCCTTGGCCTTATATCAAACCCAGTCCTGGCCCTGAGGACATTCAGATGCAATGGAAAACTTTGTGTCAGGAACAAGTAATGCCATATGGAAAAGCCTAGCATGGAGGCCAGAGGCAACTCTGTTGTGCCACCTCTTTGTTACCCCAAATCCATGCCTGTGACAGAAGTTCACCAGAGACAGCTGGATATCAATGACTTGAAAGAACCTGTGCATCATTTTTATGGCTTAAGAGATCAATACTAGTATCTCTTCTCATTATACTATAAAGCACGAGTGCAGTCACTAACCTTAAGTCACTTGCCAGTACATGAAACAATGAGCCCTACTTTTTATTCTCTGGTCACTACTGTACAAAGGCACTATGAGATTTCACAGGCAATCAATTTAGTATTTCTATTAGAAAAGAAGCACCCAAGTGAACGAGGCAAATAAATGTTTTCTCAGCTCTTGCCTTAGCATTAGCTCTGCAGGCTGGTTTTGATACCATTGGGGGGAAAAACTCTAATTAGAGCATGCTTGGAGCCTCCACAACTTTCTAGAGAGTCATAATATTATAGAGCCATCTGAAACTGAAGAACCTACTTCAATGCTTATTAAAATTTAGGCAAATCATGAGGTGAAGGGGGTAATAAATAACCTTAGGGGAGAAACACTTGACAAAAGTAAGTTCCAAAATGTCATGGGCAAAAGAGTCTTGACTTTGGGAATTTCACTTAATTTGATTTATTGCCAATTAACATAAACTTTTATTTACTCTTTCAGGCATTGGGAAACAGAGATGACAAATAATTAAACAGACACTTAGGTAAACCTCTTTCTTTGCAGTTCCCCAGGGTCTACTGCAGTACAACACATCTTTCCACACAAAAGCCAGCCAGTCTCTCCTTCCCTTATTACATATTAGTCACAGCAACCCCCTTGGGTGAGGTGATGGACAGCTCAGGAGGCTGGGCTGGTAGATGATGCTTTCTTCCTGCAGCTTCTTATTTCTTACTGTTTTCTTTCTCCTTTCCTTTCTGCTTGTTTCCTTTTCTCCTACCCAGGTTCTCCACAAGCTGCAGTTCCTTTTGGATATTCCTGTTCCAGTGTGGGCCACCCATGGGATGCAATACCTTCTCTGACAATGTTCTCTTTCACGTGCCTCCTCCTTCTACTCCTCCTGCATCTACTTATGTATCCCTTTCTCTCTCATCCTCACACCTCCTCCTGTGTCTAGCTTGTTTTCCCCTCTCATCTCCCTACATGATCCCTGAAGAGGCTGGAACAGCTCTCATTGGCCACTTTCCAATTGAGGAAAAGCTTCCATCAAGGACTATGCTGGAGTGGAAAGAAGGTTTGCCCTCCAGCTACCTAAGCAATTGGTCTATCTGCACTAGAGAGCTATCCACCACTCCAGGATCTTGCATCAGTACAAAATGCTGTGTTAGAAAGAGCAAGACCAGAGACGTGCTTCATCGGTAGTGACCATCAGGCCCAGCTAACCTGATCCTTGCCACACCACTTTCCAACTAAGGCTCTTCAGCCACTGGAACTACTTCATGCTGAGACAGTGGAAAAAATATTTTCACAGACTGGGTGAAGCTCAACCTTTCTTCCTCATCTCCCTCTCTTCCATTCCCTCCAAAAATTCAGGCTGCAGTTGAAATAGTAGATGGCCATATGCCTCAGCACAGCCTCCTTGAGTTAAAGTCTGCCTCCTCAAACTGAAGCTCTTTTAATAGCACTGTCAATGAGAGATTGCATATCTTGTTAAGTGCTATTGAGATGCACCCACAGACGCTCACTGCTTCAGAAACACATCTCCTCCTAATAATATAGTTGGCTACATTATCTTATTTGACACTAAAAACTTGAGATGATTGATGGTAGCTTAAATTCTGAATAGACAAAAATTATAGAGCAGCTTTATAATCTTTTGCACTAGTGCCCCAGGGAAATGGCTGAAGTCTTTATCACATTCAAAGGACAGTATGACTGATGCTAAACCTCTACCCTTCTTGCCAGACCAGCCTTCCATGAAGGTCTCAGGCAACCTGGTCAGGAGTCTGCCTATTAGAATGGCTCTGAGGGCCCAGCATTTGATCATTAGGTGCCAAACTTTTCATCATCCCTAATTACTGCTTTGCAGTACTCCTAACATATGTGCAACTAAGTCAGGATGAAGGAACAAAGAGAGAGGAAGGATGATGAAGGGAAAAGAACAGAGCAAGAAACTTCCCTTTACCTTTAGTATGAATGCCAATCCTGCTAAGAGGTAATGTAGTGTTTGCTTTCTGGACACATAAATACACAAAAGATCTGAGGAATTATATTCTAACAGCTATGGAAGAATGGTTCAAGAATCTGCCCCAAGAGAAAGAGCAAATATACTGGTAGCCATGAAGGGTAGGTTTGGGAGAGACTGGGCTTTTAGAACATCCCTGGAAAGAATCAAGTTCATTACTTAGAGAATCACAGATCCTAAAATGGAGTAGAAATGTACTCGATCCTAAAGCTCTTTTCCCAATTTAAAAAAGCAATCCAAACTAAAGTTCTCTTTCTTAAAAGGAAGAAAAAAAAAGTGTGAAGCAAAATGAGTCTCTCATCAAGAGAAACAGAAAGGCCAATGAAGGCTCAAACCCCCGAAGCAGCACATGTAATTTTCATAATTTCATGGATAACCATATGGAGCCCATGTGAGCATAGGAGACACACAGGAACAGAGAGATGGTCACCAAACTGCAAATCATAAGCTTCTTCAAGTTTTTTTTCCAGAGGAGAGTATCCCCACTGTTCCTTTCACTCAACTGATGGTCTTTAATCCAAAATCACCATTTGTCTCAGCCCCCAAACCTCAATTTTTTATTGGCCATTCACCAGAAAACTCTCCCTTTCCTCCCTGAAGAACACAATACAACAGCTAGCAAGGAAAAAACATATCTCTGAAGCAATGCTCCCTTCAGTCAATTAATATCACTGTTGCATCAACTCTTTTTCTTGTCCTCCCTTGCTTTGTATCAAGCTTACTTCTATTAATCCACACACCAATCTTTTTACACTGGGTTTCTATCAAGAAAGATAGGAAGCAACTGCTCCATTCTTTTTTGAGCATTGCAAGCCTCCTGGCTAGGTTCAAGCACATCCCAGGACAGAGATACCAAGAAAACCCTCCATAGTAAATGCTAGCCTTCATGCTAAGATCACTAAATGACCTAGGAATTGACACTAAAATTTCACAACAGTTCACTTGAGTCTGTCCAGCAAAACCTCAGTGTTCCATGTTTCACCAGAAAAGGAGCTGCCCCATGGCTTCACAGTACTGCTGTAACCCTGGGGCCAGAGCATGCTAAACAAAGCAAACAAGCTCTGATTTGCATGAAATATAAAATTTATTAGGAAGGTGATGTTGAAATGAAAATGCAGAAATCCATTCTTTTTCAGAACAGCTGAACTCTGGTGCAAGCACACAGTTTCTCCAGCTCAGCAGAGCAGTAGATGATGGCTTTAGGTGAGGTTACTACATATGATGCCCCTATCTCACAGCCGGGAGAGAAACTACAGATCGCTAATTTAGTCAGTTCTCTGAGAAAAAGCATAGCTTGAGGAGTAAACACTAAAAAAACACTTCCTTATAACTTGCTAGCCAGAGAGAAGTGGGGAAAGAGTAAACCATGGCCTCACTGGTGCAGGTCACATGAAATAATGTTGCTCAGTTACATCACACACAGCTAAGGCAATACAAAATGCACTATCCTGCCTACATAGTTTTCAGCAAGCTTGACAGGACACAGAACATTTTTCCTCCCATATTCAGAGGAAAATATCATTTCCTTGCTGTCTTTATTCATCTGGTGTCTTGACTTTTAATTAGCCTATAAATGTTTTGGAAGGGAGATTCTGAACTGGTGCAGAGCAGAGGGCCTTGGTTAATAGCAAGGCCACTTTAATATTGCTGAGATGAGAGCTGTCATAAGCCAGTCCCAGTTTAGCAGCTTTGCCATTATGTGGTTTTGCTGGATTGCAGCTCCCTTGTCTTTGCAGTCACCTTGTGTGGCTTCCACGTGTGTTCTCCACATGTGCTGGGGCTTGAGGAGTGCATCCACTGAAGCATCTTTCCCCATTCAACTGGCTGCTCTCCTGCACTAGTGCACATCTCTTCCCCCTGCTATCTCACTAGTTGTTTACTTGTGATTAAGTCCCTTTTAATAAATGACTCCCATTAAACTCCATTTCTCTGTCACTGTGAGAGACATAAAATTAAAAACTGACTGTCTTTAATCACATCAGGCTTCATCTCCATCTCTCAGGCTCCACTTATCAATAATTAATATAAGAAAGACGGACGGACGGAAGGACGGACGGAAGGACGGAAGGAAGGAAGGAAGGAAGGAAGGAAGGAAGGGGCCACCATCATTCGGAGAAACAGAAACAGCCAGCTTCACACAGAGGAAAAGAGAATCTGGCAGCACTGCAGCAGCCTCCATGAGGAGAGAAGGGGCTTGAATGTGACAATCAGCTCTCCTTGTTGCTTTATAACTGGAAAATTTTCCTCTCAAATATTCCCACACAGAGGAAGAATCCCTGTGGTCCCAGGGACTACAGAGATCTGCACTGTAGCTCATGGCCTTATTTCTTTTGGTTTTACCAAGTCCCCAAAGCAATGACAAACAGCACACTGCACTACACAGCCTGGTATCTTCTTTAAAAGAAGATCTTAGGTGCTCCAAGGCAAAGTCACAAGCAGCACTTTCCTATAAACACAGTGGCAGTACAAGGCAGAACTTTGGTATGAGTAAGGATGTGGGGCAAGTCATGACATTGCTTTATACAGGACTAAAATTAACATAAAACCCCTGTATTTAAATGGTGCTGCTGCTTACTCAGGCTTTTTCCCACTACACCATACCCAGCATTTCAGCCAATTCTACGTTTGTTGGATAGAAAGTACAAGAAAGTACAACATAAAGATATTGAAAAATCCCACATTCTTTTTTTTTTTTCCAACTAGCTTTCAACTCAGAGCAGCTCAGGACCCACTGTCCAGGGTGAAGGTCTGGCTGTAGCTAGCTTTAGACCAGACCTGGGTATGTCTCTGAGTACAACTACACAGTAAGGTTCTCTGCCAGCAGGACACTCTGAGGAAAGCCCCCTGTGACCATGGTGATGCTGTGCCTCAAGTCACACACCCCGCAAGGGCTGTCTCAGCTCAACTCAGACTGGACTGGAGACACAGCTTTCAGTCAGTTCAGAGCGTAAGTAGACAAACTGACATCTTCAAGAAAAACACGACGCAGAACTGTCATGCAGTACCTGACAAGGGCTCAAGTCACATTGTATGGACACACCACCTTAGCAGACTTTGACAGACACAGACCTGTCAGCCACTACACAGGTAAATATGCAAGTGAAAGTGAAACAGAACACAAAACACAGGAATTGTCCTTTCAGAGAAATCATGCACATGAACAAAACAATCCTTTCCTAATCCAGGTTACTGGTCAACACTCAAAAGACACTGAACAGAAGAATGGACAGCATGGCATTAGAAATATACATGAACCTCCAAGCTGGGTGTTATTCTACATAATTCCCAAATCAAGCAATTTCCAGCATACTCATCAGCTGAATACTTAACCAAACACCTCCCAAGCCTCAGCAACTACTCAGAGTACCCAGTCCATGTGGATCTCAGCACAGCCACTTCCCTGCTGTCCAACCATAATTGCCATGGAACAGGGAGTTGCCTACAACTGAATCCTGCTGCTAGAGGTAGCAATAATTAGGACATTACCCTCAGATTAACAGCCCAGTGCGGGGGAACACAATAAGCAGCCTGGCATAACACCATCACACCATAAGTCATTACTCAGTAAGTACTGTGCAACTACTCAGGGACACAAAGGCACAACTCCCCCCTCAGAGCTATAGTGAAGAAATATCATTCAGTAGCCTTTAATTACTGCAGAACCACGCAGCAACAAATGATGACCTGCCCACTGGTATAAAGTGGGCCTATCACTCAGGACTCATTCCATGGTAGTTACTAAGGGAACCTTTCGGTAATCCCACGGTGACTGCAGCACATTGTAGCTGTGGGGATTTTTATCCCAGCATATGGCCCATTTTCAAGACTTTGGAAGGGGAGCCAATATGGAGGAGTCACAAAGAAACATTTGTTGAATGGCTGTAATCTCCCCAATAAGCTCCCTGTTCCACACCATAGAGTTGTGGCAACATTGTGGTAATGCTTTCACTGACTTAGACGTGAGGGGTATAATTGCACCTTTGTCCTGCAGATCTTGTGGTACTTGTAATTATATCCCATTACCAAGGAACACAACAATTTCAAACCTATTACCCACAGGTATCATTTATTTCAGAGTTAAATTTATTACTTCAGTGCCAGCCTTGTTCATAGCTCTCCTTTATGCATACAAGCTTCCCTAGTGAACAAACATTAAAAACAGAGTGAACTGAAAAAAAATGGGGTCTAGGGATAATAAATAGGAGCAGAAGATGCAAGAGCCTTTCTAGCCCTTGCTCTACACTGTGTGTGGCTTTGCACTAAGTCCGTGGGGGTTTCTTTAAGAGGCAAGGAGGCATTAGTGCAAAAGGGGAGCAACCCTCCTGCAAAAACCCAAAGAGGCTGCAAAATGCAGCTGGTCCCAGGGCCGCCATCATCTGTGATGGAGCTGCAGTACTGTCAGTTGTCACAGTCATCCGTGATTTCCAGGCTGCTGTGTTTTGTTAATCTTCCCTCCAAGAGCCTCTGTATCTTGTAACAACTTTCCCTCTGAAAAATTTAGAAAATCAGACGTACGCTCTAGCACACAGCCAAACTCTGATGCAAAGGACTGCCAACTGGTCTGCAGCTATATAACATGTCAGAGAGAAAAATACAGCCTGTTTACTTCTGTCTATTCAATTCCCAACAAAAGTGGAGTCACAGGAGGAAGGAAGAAATTTATATATTCCCGAAGCTATATCAAAAATTTGAAAGGAAGCAAGCAGCCAAGAATATAGACTTTTGCTGAATGCAGTGTGCCACTTCACCAGAAGCAGAAAGGAAAATATGTGCAGCCTTCTTGCAGGTGCCCTTTTCCCAAATAGCAGAGATGCTTATGATGTTTGCCGCCACCACCACTGAACTCCTCCCAGGTTGTGTGCATTTCTTCACACAGACCAGTGTGGCCTCTGGACCACTGAGACTTCTGACAATTTCTAATAAGTTTTTAAAGGAAATTCTGACAATCAGGTAGGGCACCCTTAAAACTTCTGACACACATCTGCTCTGAAAGACTGAAAGAAGGGCACGCATAATGCTCCTTAACTGCCTTGGGAACACCTAGGTTGCCCAGGGGTAATGACTTACTAGATTATACTGAAACGCATTGATTTAGTCCTGACTCTCCTAGTTGAAGGCACTGAAAAGCAGAGAGGACAGGGCAGAAGGAGATATTCAGGACCATGAGGGTCAGTTCCCCCCTCCAGGAAACTGCAGTGAGAACACGGGAACTGTGAGAATCCCTGAAGACACACATTTTAGCTAATGACAGCAGGTTTCCATTTTGGGGAGCTCAAACAATACCAAATACTCAAAAGGCTAGAAAGAGTGGATAGAGACATGAGGGATGTGCGTCTCACTTCCTGCCTTATCTTTGTGATGAATAAGTCATCTCCTCAGGTAACAATAGGTGCTGCAGCTCCTGGGGAGGAGCTTGCTGCTGTTCAAATGCATTGCACTGCTATAAGTCAAGCTCCAGGAGCTACATGAAAAGATAATGCTGGAACACAAGGAGAAGACCTCAAGTAAGTTGTTATGGAAACCAGATTCTCACAAGCTCACACCGCTGGATGAGGTCTCTCCCTTTACATCTGTTTGTCAAAATGCCCAAGATGCAGAGGACTCCCTAATGACCACAGCTCCATTGCCTCACCTTGTATTCACTCCCAGATATTGCTGTCATTCTCTCAGTTAATCTAACATGGCATAAACACCTCCAGTGATG
Organism: Phainopepla nitens; assembly: GCA_013400175.1. Taxonomy (NCBI): domain Eukaryota; kingdom Metazoa; phylum Chordata; class Aves; order Passeriformes; family Bombycillidae; genus Phainopepla; species Phainopepla nitens. The sequence goes on from VXBQ01007736.1 coordinate 591,330, forward strand.
GAAAATGGTTCAGGACTCAAGCAACGCCCTTTGGCATTCTTTGTTTGGAAGAGCTGGTGCTGGTAGTATCAGGTTTTAATCAAAAGAAACAAGGCTCACTTCAATATGAATCACTTTTCTGTTAAACCTTAAAAAAAAAATCAGAACAGCACCAAAAGGGATAGTGGCATAACTATACACTAATAAGTTCAAGCCCATGTAAAGCACTGTAGATGTACAGGATAGGGAACAGTTACTTCACTTAAACTATGTAGTGCTGTTTCACACCCCCAGGTTCTCTTAGACTTCTGCTGGTCTTTCCAGCAGCACATAGTTCTTTTATAGTTAACATTCACTGATATTGCCACACGTTAATTAGACAGAAAAGGCAAATTCTTGTGTATGCTTATATTAAAACAAAAATTCTGCATGGCAGTGTAGTGATAACAGCACGGGGTAAAGATCATTCTCTCACAGAAACAGATCAAGGAGCTGGCTATGGCAGACTGCTAGGCAGCAGTAGAAACACTACCTTTCCCATTTCTGCTAAACTCTGGATACATCAGCAGAAGCTGAGATAGATCTGGCATTTACTTCCTGCTGGGACACTGCTTCTTGCCCAGTGCTAGCAGCCAATTTGTTTTTCCAGGGCTTCCCATGCAAGTTCTTATCCCTTAAACTCTGTCACAAGATAAAAATAACTTCACCTAGGCTGTCAAAATGCTTTGAGATACTGCATGAGTCTTTTACTGAGTATCAATCCAGCCCCTGATCCTATCCTGTGCCTAGACCTTCCTCCAGAAAGACTCCAATCTGTGTTGAAGGACACACCAATGCTCAGGATCAGACACTTCCAGACCTGAGTCTAGGGACTTGGTTTGACACAGGGCCATCCTCCTACTCCCAGCTAATTCCCCCAGGCAACTTGTGTCTTTTGTACTCTACACCTCCCAACACTAGGGCAGAGCAGGAGTAGGGAGGTGCATATATATATATATATATATAGGATTACATAAGAGTGTACAGAAACATGCTTGGTGTCAAGGCAAACCGTGCCAAACCAACACCAGTAGTCAGAAAATGTTCCTAACCTGTGCCTGAGGGCAGGAAGAAGCAATAGGCATTAACAGGTCTCATGCCAGCACAGTGGTCCTTACTTCTACAGCCTGCTGTCCAGCTTGCAGGGCAACAGCAGCAACATCTGCTACAGTTAAGAATGCAAATGAGTTCTGTGCTGATTTCAGTCAGTCATAACTTGCCAAAATGTTCATCTTCAGAGCTGAAATGTTCAGGGCTTGGCCAGTATCCAGCAGCCATTATTTTTTTGAAAGAACATGGCAGAAGTGATTTAACCACTACAGAGTGCTTAGAATGGCATTCATTGCTATTATTCAAAAGTCACGACTGACAGAATTAAGCAGCTTTAAAGTCCACAGTGTTTAGTCTGAGAGTTAAAAAGCCAGAAGCATCTGCCAGGAGATTTCAAACATGTCCCTTTCAGCAAGCATTTGTACAACATTTAGTGTGCAAGAGCTTTGAATTAGCACTAAACCTCAAGGATCCACTAAGATGTAGTTCAGGGAGGGAGGAAGGGCTAATGACTCTGTAACCAACTACTACCTCGTAAAAATAGCATGCAGGGCATTTTGCCAACTCTCTGCTAAATTAAATTACACCATCAGGTAGCTTAAGAACTTGGGAAAACTTTAACAACTACAAGTTTCAGTAATGGCTCTGTAAGACCTTTCCTCTGAAGGCATTATTTCCTGAGCAGCCAAACAGATCCAATAGGTCATTGAGCCCAAAGAGGGAATACTTGCTCCCCTAATTCTTTCCTCACCCATGCTCTTAGCTGTGCAAGTCTCCCCCTTCCTTGAACCAGCTCAGTGCCCAATGGACCCATGTTTCACCCAAGGAATTTGGCTTACTAATCAACCTGAAGAACTAGATGCTTTTATATGCCAGGTTTGAAAGCACTTGGAGAGGGACCTACTGAGCACCAAAATAGAAAATAATTGGCAGGAATGTGCCCCTAGAAGAGGCACACTATGTCTACTGGTGGCGGCAAGCTATTAGAGCGCTTCTCTCACCTGGAGCATCTTGACTCCAAATCTCCTCAAGCTGGAAATTTGTAAAGCACTCAAGTCCCAGCACAAGGAAAATCCAGTATTCAAACAGAAAACTATAAACCCCTTTCTAGTAACCAACATTAGAGGTACAGGTCTTTTCTTTGATGGGTCTAACAGAATGTAAACACCTCTGCAACAAAATGATGATGTAATAGCACGACAGAAAAAGTTATACAGGTACACATAATGCTCTGCCATTTTGAATCTGAGGTGAAGCTTCCAGTCCCCAAGATGTGAATACCAAATATCTTTGCATTCAATCAGTGCTCAATGTCACAAGTTTGGCTACTTTGTCAGTGGTATTCTTTTGGTATCTGAAGAGGAGGGACAAAAAGAATTGGTTTTAATTAAGTCACAGGAAAAAATCAGTTTTTCATCCTGGAAGACAGAAAAGGTGGGAAAGGGATTCATGCAAATTTCCCATACGTAAGGTCACAAGCTCTATACACTGAAGCAAGCAGTTTATTAATTGCAGACAACATATTTGTGAGGTTGCAGAAAGCACAGGATGAGCAAGCAATGGCTACTGGTTAACTTTGTTCTTTCAGAGTTCTGGCAATTCTTCTCAGCTAAAACCACACTAGAAAGCTCAACACATCTAATGAAAAAGGTATAACACAGATGTTTTTTCTTTACTTAATCAAAACTTCTTTTTCCTTTCTGTAGAATCCCATTCTACAGAGGCCAAAACATATTTGCAAAGGTAATGATCCCCCCCCATCAGCACCAAGTTAGCCACCTTTTCCAGGTAATTTTGACAAATAGAGAAGGGGAAAAGGTGTTCTATGTTACTGAGTATAATTTGACAGATAAGAGACTAGACAGAGGAAGGCAGGCTACACATCCACACTCTTGAGGATATTTCTCTTACACTGTTGCAGTGGCTCTCAGATGTGCATCTCCACCAGCTTAAAGCCTGCCAGAAACATTATCCTAAAGCTTTAGGCTGGGATTCCAGTGTCCCCCAACTCTGTGTGGAACAGCAACCCTAGATCAAGCAGCAAAGACATCTTGCATTTTACCGAAACACTGTCAAGTGCTACACTCCTTTTCCTTCTGCAATCACATTTTTGGGAAACAGTAGCATTGTGCAGCACAGAAGCCATCTGAGGTTTGTCATCTTGCTTTATATGACTACTCTACAACCCTCTTCAAAGGAATCCAGAAACCTAGTTCAGCTCTTACAAAAGCCATAAGTTTGGCAAATGGTTTTGAACGCAGCTTATGATGCATGGAGTTTATTCCCTGCTGTTTGTTCTGTGTATACTAGTACCAGTGATCAGGTAGAGCCTTTTCTGACTTCCAGGGCTTTCCCACACAGGACAATTGGCCATGTTTTGCACAATGGCTTGATTCAGGTAATCTCAAGAGTGCTCACAGTCATCTAAATCAGTGGAAGCGTAAGGAATTTCATAGTGATTTTAATTTTTAAAAAGTTAGATTTGCAGAGTGATGCATAGTCAGAAAATGTCAAGGTAACACCTCCCTTCATACTCTTAACCACAGTTGTCCATTCACACCTATTTTGATTTAGCTTTATTATACCTTTTTGACATCCCCTGCCCAGATCCTACCACATTTAGTCCATAGGATGGCTGGGAGTTGCTGAATGCATGGCTCTTCAATCTTTCTTTTTCCTTTTGTTATTCATTGTATGGCCTTACCTCTTATTTATCATACACTAAGCCATTCATTGAACAAGGCAGAAATCCTGCAATAAGAAGAGCCTGTGAGCATTTAAAGACTGCATTGTAATTCTGGTATTTCCTGACTCCTGTGCATTCAATTTCACTGTTACTTTAATCCATGTCTTTTGTGTTGAATTTCATTGCCTCTTTAAAAAAGAAAAGTGGATAAACAAAGAAATTTCTTCATGAGCAACACATTGACAGACAGCAATAAAGCCCTTGTCTCTTATAAATGAGCAATTTAGAGCTGTGAAAATAACTGATTTTTTTTTTTCCTAGCAAATCAAAATAAGTTTGGTTTGTTTTTTTTTTTTCCTGGGGTTGTTTTTCAATTTTGTTTGTTTCTCTAAAAAGCACACCAAATAAATCTAAGTTTAAAAGCAAAAAACTCCCCATCAGATGAAGTCCTCAAACTAATTTGTTTGGATGAACTCAGGTGTTGCATTGGAAATAGATTGCTGGTTTAGGATTTTTTATTTTCAAAAATATAGTTTTCACTCCTTTGATTTTTTTTTTAGATAACCCCTGAAGTTTTACTTTTATCCTCTTTCTACTTCCTTCAAGTTTTTCCTGTCACTTTTCCATGCCCCAAAGATGTTGTCACAAGGCCAGCTGGAGCTTATGGTCATATCAATTGACTTAAAGGTATATTCTTGCAGAAAGCTGTTCAGAGAAAGGGAGGAGGGAGAACTGTGTTGTCCATCTCACCATCTCACCCAACCAATGGACAGCCAGACTCTCCTATTGCTTCTGTTCTGATCTTTGGATCATTATTTATATACTAAGTGTACAAGCCTGGCTACACCTCACAAAGACTTAAGAACATAAAGACCTACAATGGATTCACGTGGTAACACAGTAGGGCAGGGGCTGCAGTAGACCAGCAGCAAACCCTCAAGATGCAGCCCTGTGTGGTTCTTGGCTCTTCCGCTGAACCAGAGCCTGCAGATCACACAGCTACTGAGCCAAACAAGATACGGTTATTGAGGCTGCCATAACCCATTAGCCACAGCTAAGGACATGTTGTGCCACCAACTCCACATGTATGAAATCCCTGCCCAAAAAGAGCCTGTGTGAAGTTCTGGGCAGATCAAGGCTGAGATTGCTTCAGAGGCACAGATGGTGCTTGTGCACCCACCTAGATATAAAGAACAGGTCCACATCCCTCTACCCAATTCTTTGCACCAACTTAAGCATGGAGGGAGATTTGACAGAATAGGAAAACACATCTTTGCCTTCTTGCATAAGAGAAATACACACAAGATATGCTGGTTTTGGCTGAGGTAGAGTTAATGTTCTTCACAATGGCTGGTATGGAGCTCTGTTTTGGATTTGTAAGGGCAGAATATTCAGAGTTTGTCTCCCCAAGGAACCATTACGTGTGATGGGACCCTGCTCTCCTGGATATGGCCGAACACCTGCCTGCCCATGAGAAACACTGAAAGAATTCCTTGCTTTGCTTGCCCACATGGCTTTTGCTTTCCCTATTCAACTATCTTTATGTCAACCCACAAGTTTTCTAGCTTCTACTCTTCCCATTCTCTCCCCAGTCTTGCTGGTGGGAGGGTGAGAAAGAAGCTGTCTGGCACTTGGTTGCTGGCTGAGGTTAAACCATGACATGAGGAAAAGTTGAGGCTGCTGGACCTGTTCAGCCTCAAGAAGAGACAACTGAGAGAGGACTTCATCAGTCTACAAATATCTGAAGGGAGAATGTCAAGAGGACAAAGCCAGGCTCTGCTCAGTGGTTTCAAGCAACCGGGCAAGAGCCAACAAGGCATAAACTGATGCACTGAAAGTTCCAACTGAATATAAGGAACTTGTCTACTGTGCAGGTGACCAAGCACTGGAATAGGTTGCTCAGAGATATTCTGGAGTCGGCAACTCTGGAGATATTCCAAAACCACCTGAGTGCAATTCTGTACAATGTGCTCTAGAATGACCCTGTTTATCATGGATATTGGACCAGATGACCTATTGTGTTGCCTTCACTCTCTGTTTTGTGATATAACCTCTACAATTTTTTTTTACAGATCTACTAACTAAAATACTGAACAAACAGCTGCTGAGAGAAGGTGCACTCCAACTCTGATAAGCTAGTGCCTGGGAACAGCCACAGTTCTACTGTCACTACCACACCAAAATTTTCAAAGATGCATTTGTTCCCAGCAGTGTAAGTCACAGGCCAACTATAATTTCTGTGCATCTTGAAAAAGTTGGAAACTGCATCCATTTGCAAAATAGTCAGCAAATTACAAGTTCTCAGAGCTCTAATTGCTACTTTTCAATATGGGCCGGGGAGGGCGGTGGGGGAGTGTTTATCATTTTCCCCTCAAACTCTGTTCGGAAGCAGACAAGGATGGCCAATTTCCCTCCTAAAACCTGCCAACATCCTAAAACAGAAACGCGTAAAAGAAACCAGTTCTCCACTGGGCATGGCACCAGGGAGCTACATCCTGAAGAGAAATCCACACCAGCATTGTAACTACTTCCACATCAATGTTGGCATGTGTGATACCTCAGACTTTTCTGCATCTTTTGTCTTCTGTCCCAGAAAGGTTTATTAACCTTTAGTCAGAGAGCTAAAAGGATGCTTGGAACCAGCTCAAGCCTGGACTAAGCCTAACTACATCCATATGGCATTGATGGTACAAAGCTCTGTCAAACCTAAGCTGATCTGTGCAGATCCCATGAGGCTTGCCCTCGCACCCAAGCAACCTGCCTTATCTACGGACTGTGTTGTCTGGGAATGAATTATTCAGCACTAATTGATTTTTTTTTCTTTGCCAAAGATAAATAGCTTTTATTTACAGCTTATTTGAAGCACTGAAATTTCTTGCCAAGATGTTCTACCAGATATCCACAACTGCTTTAATTCAATGTCATTTTATTCTTGTTCTTTCCTTATTTTCTTAGAATAATTGAAAGAATGAGATATTAAAAAGTCAATATTTGGAGGAAAAAATATTTATTTTCTGAAAAACATTAAAGCAGAAAACTTTCATTCTTCAATTTGAGGGAGAGGGGTGGGGCTAAACTACTTCAAAAATCACTTAGGTTAAAGAAACTACTCATTTTTGCCAAATGAAATACACAATGAAAAATGTTATCCAGCTCCATTTGAAATTTAGCATTTAGAGTGAAAATGCATGTACAGCTTCAGCTTTATGCATAGGTGCATGCTTCACCAACAATCAATTGAACAGAACAGGGCACAAAGACACTGAACTAAATTGCGTAGTGCAGCCTCCAATTTTGTACTTTCTGATATTTATGGGCAGCTGCAGAATTGTGGGTGCATTCATTTTTTCACATGCAAATGGTCATTTGCACATCCAGGTATGCCTGAAAAATTAAAGACTTGTTTGAGCACTAATGAAATACAAAACTCCACACATTGAATAAGAGCATTAAAGGCATCACAGCAAAGGGAAAGAGGAAAGGTAGAAGCATTATGGGAAATATTCAAAATATCTAAGAGGACAGCTGAAAGATGAAAATTCGCAAAAGCATCTCTATGGGTCTGGAATTTTTCCTTCTTTTTGAATATTCTCAGAAAGAGAGACAAGACAACATAACTCAGTTGAAAGTCTGTCCTTGGCTTCTCACATGACCTCTTAAGATGGAGGATGAACACATGTGGTTGATTGAGTGAAGAGTCTTAAGCACATTATATCTTCATGTTAATGACACTTCTGGAAAGCAAAACACTTGGAGGAAGAATTTCAAGTGCCCCAGCACACAAGCAGCCCCCATCCCATGCTGCAGTCTGATTTAAGGAAAGGGCAGTGGCCTATACTCACTGCTAGGGAAGCTACAGATCTGTGTTTTCTGGATTTATTAGATTTTGGCAAAAAATCAAATCTCTTCTCTCATATCTCACAGGCTGTGAAGAAGTGAATGTCAGGCTCCATGAAAAAAAAGGCACTAGCATCCAAAAGAAGCAAGAACAACTCCCACTGCAGTTTTGTCAAGAAATGAAGGACCAGTGGAAATTTGAGGCCTCTTCCATCCCTGCTTCCTTCTCCCGCTCATTCACAACACATTCCCTCAAAATGCAAACACACACTGCCAGCCTTAGTTCCTTCCATAGATGACATGACATCAAATTCACATAACTGTGACTGTGTGACATCCAAGCTGATAACACAGTGGCACCTCTGAGCAACACTCAAACAATAGGCAAGAAATGCAGCTCCCATAAATGGGTGAATTTACAGCTTGCTGTTCAAGAAATAAATAAACCATTACCCACAAAGCATTGTTTCTCTTTGAAGTACGTCACCTGCCACTAAAGGTTAAATAACTGTCAACTGCTCCTGCTCCCTGGCAGGGATTGGTTGTAGCTTTGCCACTTCTTTCGGCTCTAATGGGGACTGTGCAGTTATAACCCTCTTGCTTTAAGGAACACGACATAAGTGACTGTCAGCAGTGGGAAATGGATCACCTACTACACACCTGTTATTGGTGCACTGTTATGATTTTATGGATGAAACAGGTCAAAATACAGTGAGCACAATCAGCATGAAATAATGGGCCAACTGCTGTGACTGACACAGAAAAATGCAAGAGATATGGGCTTCAGATTTGGGAGCCAACTCATGGGAAAAGCAAAGATTTCTTCCCTCCAAGGCACAGTCATGCCATTAATCATAAACCAGGGACAATTACCCATGACTTTGGTGCCCAGGATACTTTAGGAAACTGGGAAGGAAGGCTCATAGCTGAGACAACCCAGTAAAGGGAGCAGGGGCAGGTGAGTGTAAGCATGAAGAGCACTAGAGAGACCACCAGTGAAGAGGCAAACCCTTGGCCACTCAAGGAGATGGTATCTTGTGGGGTTTTTTTTTCCCTCCAGGTAATAAAAAAATCTGTCCCTGAAGCTTCACAGGAGGTCACTTTTCTCCCCTTCCTGCTAGCTCTGGAAATAAAAGATCAGCTTAAACCCCTGAACCACATACAGAAGATGACAGTAGGGCAGGAAGCTTACTGATGGAATAGTAGTCTTCAGAAAACACACCAGGCATCCATCCAGACAGCTAAAAAAGTACATGCTTCTAGAAATAAGGCTTCATGTGAACTTGGTAGCCTGTCATTTCCCACAGAGCCTCATGAGGACAAGAAAGTGGGCAGAAGTCCCTCAGGCATTGGTGAGAAATGATAGTAACCTTGTCAGACAGGTGATGCTGCTTGCCTTCTCCTTTCTAGAGGAAGGAGATGTCTATTTGCAAATGAGAAGATATTTTTACATAATGAAAGATATTTTGTATACTTGATATGAGCAGAGATTTGTGCCTAGACAGCCACACAAATCCCATGAGGCATGAGTACACATGTCCTTTAGAAGTTCCCTCACAGGGCTCAGTCACCTACTTCCCAAAATTCTCCCTGGAAATAAAAGACATCAGGGAGAGTTACAACCTCATCTCTCAGTTGGATAATTATTAGTCCTAAAAACATGACTAAATAGTCCATTACTGATTTTCTGTAATACCTGTGATATTACCCTCTCAGGCTGAGAAACAATCAGAAGTTCTTTTTCTGCCAAAGCTCAACACCATTCTGGTTTGTGTCTCAGCAAGAGCTCCCTTCCCTCTCTGAAGGATGGGTGCACATCCCAGAGAATTACTGGCCATTCTTCATATCCACTTGAGAGGGACTGACTGGAGCTGAGGGTCTGACCTACAGATAACCACAGATTGTTAACTGAGCCTCAAGAATATTGAAAACAAAAATTCCTTTTCAAAATTCTTCACTCAGCTGTTTTTCAAATTCAAAGTGTCCATATGGCTAATCAGCACAAAGGGCTTGCTGTGAGAATAAAAGGATTGCCAGCATCCCAGAAGCAAACAGACATCAGTAAGAGGAATAGCATTGATATCTAACAAGTCCTGAATCCATTTGCCTCTCAAAACTGTATCATCTTCTCCACTCCACCAAAACTGGAAGTAGTAAAGCTATATTCCTGATCATATCAGGGGAAGGAAAGGAGCATTTTTTCCAGTTTGCAAAAATCACATTTGCATGTTGCATTTCAAGTTTAACACTGGTGCTGAAAACTCTATGCCTGTTCCCAGCCCTGTGCCATTCCCCAGTAATCTAGGCTCAATCAAGTTGAATGAAAGCTTTCAGGGAAGAGAAGCCTGATGTGAGAGGAAGCACAGTTTGTACAAATGCTACATGACCCTTTCTTACCAGGTCAAAACAACCCTTGTCCTCAAGGTGGATTTTCAACCTGCTAAGAGCCTGGCAGCAAGAACTGCAGACAAATGCCCTCACACAGGTTTGCTACCCTCTCCATCCCCTATTTTATCTAGGAATATTCCTAGCTGTAGACAGCTGTAGATAGCTGCAGTGTGGTACTATAAAGATTAGCACCATGTATCTCAGAAGTCTCCTGTTCTAAATAAAAAGATGGGTAGTCATGTACATTCCCTCACGGAGCCATCTCTGAAGCTCTCACAGTACCAAGTAGAGGACCTGATAGGTGAGGGGAAACACAGATTAATTCTTTTTCTTAAAACCTTTATCAAAGTTGGCAGTGCTCTCAAGTTCAGATAAACTTGAGGAGGACTTAAGTCATTTTCCCTTAAAGAGGAGAAATAATAAATTATTCACGCCACAGAAATCACCCAAATGCAGAGTTACAAAAATATTCTATCCTCTATCAAATTTTACGGGCCAGTGGATGTGGCAGCACAGAAGTGTGCATTTCAGTGCAACAAGCTGTATTCTCATAGACATTTCCTCCCTTCCTACACAAGCCCTTCCATTACCACCCAGCTAGACAGAAACACACATGCAAGTGTTTGGCACCTTTCCTCTCACTTGACAGCCAAGAGAATCCAGAGGCCAGTTTCCCCAGTGCACTGACAGCCCTACAGAGATGGGTTATTAATTTCCATTCCCATGCCAATGACAAGCAAGTTATAAATTGTGTTCAATCCTACCATCCCTTGTTTATCTACTATGACAATCTTCTCTGGCTCTAGTGTGGCTAGGAGCCCAGAGGGCATGCATGACCTTTTTCAAGCTGTTCTAAGTTGTCATAAGCTCTTCTGTCCCCATTTTTATTTTCCATCATTTTATTCATGCCCTGCCCTTCTCCCTCTATCACTCCAACATTTCTTTATTGCAGTCCTCCTAGAACATTATCTTCTCCTGTCTCCCTGTCCATGAATTACAGCCTCTTTCCCTCTTCTTCTTTGTTTTGATGATGTTTCTTATATTTCTGTCCTCCATTTGATGAGCAGGACAAGCTTTTGCCCAAACATTCCATTAACCCACATCTCCTCTGACTTGCTGCAGTACTGAAAACAGGTGAAAACTGGGCTCTCTTCGCTGCATCCTCTTCTCTCTGCTTTCATTTATTTTTGCTTCCTCACACTTTTTACCTCTTCTAGTCTCTTTCCCCTTTCTCTATTCAGGCACATCATTCTACCTGGCCCTCTTTTGATCTGCTGTTAGTTTTTGAGCTCCCTGTTTTATTCATCTTCCAATCTCCCACAAGCACTCTCTGAAAATTAAGGTCAGAGTTTAGTCTGTTTCAGTTGCCCCATTCCTGAGTCAAACCAAGCGTCACATCAGAAATTTCTTTCAGGGCCACCTGGCAGAGTAAACTAAGACATCCTGCGTTTCTCACCAATGATCAAGTTCCTGAAACAGTAGAGAGAATTATTTACAGAGACAGCTTATGAGAATGCTGTTGAGATGACAGCTCAACACTTCAGAGCCAGCCCCTCCAATATTCCAAGTGGAAATGAATAAAAAATGTGGGGAAAACAGGAGTCATGACAAATACTTTATCTGGGATTTGGTTTCAAACAACAAGATTTGGCTAATTTTCTCTCTTAAACAGATAAAAAAAAGGGATGTCAAAATCTTTGATCTTCAGAAATATAGGAAGCTGTATTTATGGTAGACATTAAACTCATCTGATTCTCTGACTTCCTCGTGTCAGAGCTGTTAACTTTATACAATAAAAGGCAACTCAGCAGTGAGTACCAAGACTTGTGGGTTTGTAGTTTCTCTCATTACATAGCAAGACAGAAGACTGAAATAATGCAAGGCACAGGAAGGTCTGGGATTGCAATATCTCTAACAACCTTCATTGTACAGCTAGAAGGACCATTTTTCAAGCAGTAATGTGCAGATGACAAGGCATTTAAAAAAAAAAACCACCAAACACAAGAAAAATAAATGACTGAATCCAAAGGAGACAGTGTTGGTACTGTAAGGAGGTAGTTCTGCTTTTACCTAAGCAACACCAACACCCAGCACAAGATACAGGAGGGTTAGGGAGCCTATTGCAGCCACCTGATTTGAGAAAACACTGGGATGCTACAGGCAGTCATGACAGAACAAAAATCTGGGACCGGTGGATGAAGAGAAAACACTTCCTCCTGCTGCAGAGATGTAATTTGTATAATGCTCTGTATAGGATGGAGATAGTGAGCTTGATAGATTTAATTTCCAGAACAGGAACAGGACTATAAATTAGCAACCTTAAATTATGGACAACAGAACTGGTTCAAGTTCAGCGTCTTAAAAATCTGTTTGGTGCTGGATAAAAGTACTGATTGAAGCTTTCACTAAGGTTGGGTCTTCTGCAAGAATTGTGGCATCCAAAACCACAGAGTTCACTCTCTAGCTTCTCTGTGGCATTGTTTCAAATAGTTACCTGCTTAGATATTTCCTTAAAATAGAGGACAAAAACCTTTAAGTCAACTAATTTTAACACTTCTGGTTGAAAACAGCTAACGCGTTCAAACAGTGAATGAGGCACAATAAACAAGAATGGACACATCATAAAAACAGTTTCCTAAGTTTTCTTTTGTTAAGGGTCTAAAAGGCACAGTGCCAAAAATAAAGCATATGGAAAGCTAGATATTGCACCAAACTGAGAGACTGCTAAGAATTCCTAGCAGAAGAATCAGATCGTAACTTAACAGGCAAAAATGCGGAGAAATGACAAAAAGGGAAATCAATGGGATATTGCATTACCTGGCCATGAAGTATTCAAGTAGGATAGATCAGGGCCAAGTTTTCTTCCAGAAAAACTGCAATGACTTCAGTAGAGTTATGGAAATAAAGACACCAGTCCTCTGAGACAGAGGCTACTACAGCAGCAACAGGCTCAGCTCCCACAGTATTCAGTGACTTGACATCACTGCAAGCATAGACCTTTAGTTTAGCATGTCTTGACAAAAACATCACACTGTAAACATATTTTCAAGTTACAATACACACTTTGTCTTCAACAAAAGTGTTTATTCCACAGTGAAGGCAATCAAAGGGGAAAAGAAATCTAATATTACAGCTACCTGATCAGCAAGACAGAAGTTAAAAAATTTTAGTTTAAATGCTTCTTGAAACTGCCAGTTCTAGGGTACAAAGAGAATTTCTTCATTAATTCAGAAAAGTTAAAATAAAGACAAGTATTGATGAACTAGTGTATACCACTGACCAGAATATCATCCAGTTCACATTTTTAAAATGGCAATCAGAACAAAATCTCCGAGTCTTTTAGATGCACAAGGTGCTATCACTTAATCAGAAATCAGTAAGACAGTAAACACTAAACATCCCATTATGCCTGAAGTACAGCATAGTATGTGATAACTCGAGAGTACTTTTTCCTGAATGTGCTAACAATTTGTAAAAAAAAGTAATAAGGTGAAAAAACTTCCACAAGTAGAAAGACTTATCTATTTCGAACTGTAGAACAAGACAAATCTAAGGTCTCTGATCAAGCTGGATACACCTACAGCATAATAGATCTGTTAACACATAAAAGGTAACATAGAGCAGAAAACTCAATTTGAACTGCCCTCACCTATATCTACAGCCAGTATTAACTGTGACCCCTCAGGGAAGAGACCTGGGGACAGCTCAGTGACAGCCTGATCAATATGCACAGGCAGTAGGAAAGGGTGAGGGGAAGCAAAGGAAATGCACAGCTGACGAATGTACCCGAGTACATTCTGGTACTGCCATTTAAATTAGGGGTAGGCTCTCATTTACAAGGCTACATTCAGCTCCAGCCAACAATCCCCATCCCCCCCTGTGGCACCATACCGTTAAACCATCAGGGATAGAAACAACAGACAAATATGATTACTGCCTGCATGAGACCACAGATGCTTCCAAGGACAAAGTTAACTTTCATTCTAGATGGGCAGATGCCTTTGCTATGGAAGATGACTTAGGGACTCCCTGAGGGCTTGTCTTCAAAGGCAAGCTAAATCATGAGTCATAACATCCCTAAAAAAGTACTAAGTTCCAACTCAAATATGACGAAATAAGGAAGCCAAGTGATTTCAGCATTCACTAAAAGGGCTTTAAACAGAAGTGCTCCACTGAGGTTATAAAATCTGTACTGACCTAGAAAACTGCTCTGGTGTTACATGTGTCTCTGCAGATCTTAATTCCTGTTTGAGACACCAAGCATACCTTTATACGAACCAGCCACATGAGAGATGGCTTCTTCCTGGTTCTGATAAACAGTTTGTGAGCCTCTGTCTTCACCAAAGCAGGTGACAGCAGTGTACTTTGGCCAGTGTGTGTGAAAAACACACAGGCACCTCCCATCCAGCCAATTGCCAGTGCTTGCCCCCATCTTTCACAATTTCATACACCAGAATGAGAGCATCACGAGCCTGCCCAAGGGCCACTATCCCTGAGCCTTGCTTACCAGCTCACCATTCAAATGAGCCTGAGCACACCATGAAATAAAGCTCTTCCTGTTCTTCAGGTGTACAAAGTTCCTCCTCTCCACTTGCCTCTGATAAGTTTGGAAAGAAAGTAATGAAAATATCCTCCTTGGGACTGAAAATTACCTTTTGACTTCCCAAGTGCAACATTTGTCTTCAGCACTATCACATCCTCATTTTACTTAGTGATCCTCAGAAGCCAGTCTGTCACCATAAAAGAAATTCCCGCAGCTGTTAATAGTGATGAACACTGAATATTCCTTACAATTTCTGGAAATCTTGTGCCACATTCATGACTACACTCTAATTATCCAATTCAGAAGCAGGAAGGACACATAGGTTATTGTGTCCAGCCAGATCTTGTGCATGTTACTCTAACCAAGTTGTTCACAAAGTTGCGAGACCAAAATTATTTACAGAATTTTTCTGAATAATCACAAATAGCCAATCTATTGAGAAAGTGCAAGAAATGATCTGTTTATCATCACTTCTGAAATATGAACAGAAAGCTGAATTTACCAGACTTCTTGTAAAAGTTGTTTGAATCTTCACTACAACAACAGTGCATATTTGACTGAGCACTGCAGAATATCTTTGAATTTGAGTGAATAACAACCGGCTCAAAATATGGTAAAATTTAAATAAAGGCAGAATATTTTCAAAGCTGTCATGATTTTTTTCTCTCTCCATTATCTATAAATTGTTTACCCAATACTCCATGCATGTTATCACTGCTGAAATTGTAGTAAAATGCATGATACCAAAAAAGCAAATGGCTTGTTCAAGACAGACTGTGCTTGCACACAACTTGAAAATGTTGAGTTTATTTTCCCTTCTTCCTCTGAGAAATCTATTGGCCTGTGGATTTCCTCAACCAGTTTTTCTAAGCCTTTGAAGTTCTTTGATTTCCATTTTTGTCTAACATTTTCAAGCCATTTTAAAAATACAGTATTTTCGACAGAGGATACTGAATATGCACTGAATCTTTTAGGGTTTTGGGGGGGGGCCTCTTAGATTAGATGAGCAACCTAAAATTCTGGCAAACTTTTAACCTTATGAACTGTTTTCACCAGTTTGTCAGGAATCTGTTTGCAGTATTTCTCCCCACATCTTATTCACTTTTGAAAAGAAGAGAAAGTTATTTCTGCAGGTACTACTATTACTGTCACGAGATCCAAGGGAAAATGTTAATAAAATGCTGTTCCTCTTTTTCTGGGGTATGAGACAGACAAACAGAAGCTCATGACAAAGCCCTGTGATGACTAATTCCTTTTGTTGCAATAAATGCTGACAGTTCTCCACCCCCCCACATACTTGATTTCATTAGATACTGCTCAGATGTGTGTTCTGAGTATCTCAGAAGATATGCATGTCCCAGCTGCAAGGCTGCAAGGGAGAAGGCAGAGTATTTCAGTGGCCACAAACAGCAGGGACAGCATACAAGATACTGTGACTGTTCCAAATACAATTTCATTACCACTAATCATTTGGTCAGCGCCTACTGACTACTAAAAATGCATGGATAACCATTTGTCAATGTCTCATTCCCCTTTGTGCACGTACTCAAACCCAGACTATAACAGTGTATTCCCCATTTTATTGGCAAGTGTCTCCCATAGAGGTACAAACCCATCTTGCACCACAAAACACTCACCTCACAAATCACAGCATAATGTTCATTCTAACCTGGCAATTAAAATACAGCCCAATACCCTAAATATGTATGCAAATTTTATAGATGACCAGGTCATTTGAGATTTGTCTCGTCTCTCCCTGCTCTCACATTTTTTCAAAGTCTGCCTTGAAACAAGTAAAAGTGATCTTATCTTTAAAAAATAAGGGCTCATCACCTTCTGACAATTAAGATTCTTGAAGAGGTCTCAGGGTAGACAAGCAGCCTCATGAAATGGCCCATAATCACTAGCCACTGCAAAAAACCTTGCCTATATTATATGAAACTTGAAATAGCTGGAGAGACAAGGAATGCAACTAGGAATTCAACCCATAAAGCCTTCTTTGTGTGACTGAGAAGCCTCAGAAGTGCTCTGAAAGGCTGGAAGGAAGAGAAATTATTTTAACAAAAGAATAAACCAAAAAGAGGACTTGAAAGAGAACAGAAGTTCTGAAGTGTGTGGGGGTGGGAGAAGTCTTCAGTGTTAGGAACACCAAAGAGATCTCTAACTCAAAGCTACCAGAATAGCTTAAACAAGCTGAGGTGGTTGACAGGGCTGGATATTCTTACTTTGGCAGTGACTGTAGTTTGTTGCCCAGGGGACTACACTGTGGATCTAACTGGACTGTGGTTTTATTGGCAGTGCACCTAGAGGATGGCTACTCCCTGTATCCCAACAAGAAGCAGTTCAGCTTCCAGGAGGCTTCATGCCATATTTTGCTGACAGGGAAACCACATTCTATTGCTTGTGATTATTAGGCTGAGCATAGGCAAAGACGTGCAGAGAGGAGGAAGAGGGTCCATGTTTGCTATGCATGAGCTGCCCTCCTCTCCCAGCAGAGCAGCTCCCAGATGACCACCATGGGGCTGAAATGAGAAAGGGGCTGGCAGTCCCTCCACTGTGACAGCACCACAGCTTGAGATTCCAATTTCCTCACACTCCCCTGGGGTAGTTTATGAGCCATTTTGGTTACTGAACGTTGGCTCCTAAAACTAATGAGCGTGTCTGTTTTCAACATACGGTCAACTGCTGATTGTTCTGATGTGGTGAGCCAAGCTGATGAATACATACCACCCACAGATAAAGAAAGAGCTGGGCTTTCCTGCTGTGTGTTGAGGAAAGGGAAGAGGAAAAAGAAATAACAGCAAAAAACCCCCAAATAATTCAAGTATCAAAGGCACATCAGGGTAACTGCACCCAAAAATGCTCTTAGGGACTAGTGCCTATGAAAAGATGTATTCTGCTGCAGCTAGGGTTTTACTGAACACTCATATCTGATATTTTTTGTTTGTTTGTTTAGCCAACAACTAGTCTGGGATCCTAGAGCCCCAGCCTTAACTGAATGTCAAATTTCAGCCATGAAAAGGCATCTATCTCCTCCTCACTCCACTCACTCACTCGAATAGGTAACAGTACCAATTTCTCACACCTTGCTCAAGTTACAGTCTCCTACAGTAGCCCCCAACTTCTTATGCCAATGAATTCCCCAAGGAGGCGCTCAGCACAGTTGGAGGCACACATGCACATGGCCATTTCACAGTGACCACCTGCACTACCTGCACAATCACATCAGAAAGCAGGTACAGCTAGTCAACTCAAAATGTCAAGTAATAAAAGTTCTGATTTAGAATAAAATAAAAAGGCCAAATGCCCCTCGCCAGTCATAAGACATGCTACCCACCAGTAAATTCAAAATTTTATGCCACTGTATACATCACATATACATGAAAAATGAAAAATATATGAAGATCCAAGTGGCAGTAGCAGTGTTTCTGAGCCCATCACCTGGACAGACATACCCTTTATGGTTCTAATGAAATAACACAGAAAGACAGACACACCCCACATCCATAAACTTCTTAAAAGAAAAAACCCTAATCTGTTACAGAACCTAACCCAAATTCTTGATGTCTCAAAATGAAAAGAAAATAAATGTCACCAGAACCAACATACTAGACATCCCCCTTCACTGAAAACAAGCAAACAAACAAACAAACAAATCTGCCAACCTTGTTATATATCTGTTACATACAAATCAGGCTGGACTCATAGGAGTGAGGATGAATGGGAACTGGGAGCAGGAGGTAGCTGGTAGAAGAGGAGGGGAGGGAAAGCAGACAGCACGTGAGGGTGGTGGAGCAGAGGAGAAACAGAAGAGATGGAAAAGCTGAGAGCAAGTGGGAAATTTAAAGGCAGGTCAGGGATCGATTTCTAAGTCTGTATTAACTCAGTCACAGGGTCCTGACGATCTCTAAATGGGCTGAGCTCTGCTCTCATGGTTTACGATACCAGCAGAATCACTTGATTGAATTACAGTTCTTCAATTGATCACTCCATATCAGTAACATGACTTCTCTACTCACCAGCCAGCTCCTCTTATAAAGGGAAGCTTTGAAGGCAAGGAATGCTTTCCTGACATTTTTTTATTTGGAGCAAATCAGTGTAAGAGTTGAATTGCTTTCGTTGACATTTCACAGGGAGCAACACGGCAGGTACCACTGCCACTCCTTGACAGCAATGAAAAGGCAGAAAAGAAGGGACAAACACACTTGGATATACAATGTTCAACCCTTTGAACTAGGCAGAGATGAAGGCTACTTCCTGATAAAACATGCCTGCATCCTCACACCATATATCCATTCTTTTCAAGATGTCCTGCTCCTATCCACCTTTACTAGGTAAGCACTGATGCTGCCAAAAGCTGCTGCCTCTGTGCATTTGACTCAGGGGCAGAGACATGCTGGCCTTGTGATTTGTTAAGGACAGAATAGAGTACATGATGGAAAAGCAGAGGGAGCCATCGCAGACAGGACCCCATTGTAAAAAAAAAAAAAGGCAAAAGATGGAGATACGGATGCTAAACTGCACCACCCAGCAATTTGAGACACACTGATCTGGATGAAACATCAATCTAAACCAATCTAGGAAAAAAAAAAAAAAACAAACAAACAAACCTTCCACTCATTCTCAAACAGAAATCAAATCTGAACTGTTACTTTGATGAGTTTTAAGATCAAAGATTAAATATTTAAACTTCCTTGCATTTCTGCCTAGCATGCATGTTGCCTCACTTTTGAGTATGCAGGTTTGGGACTTTGCTTCTGAAAGCACACAATAGGAGAAAATTTCAGAAGAAATTTGAAAAAAAAAAAAAATCGGTCAACCTCCACCCACATTCATAGGGAACTCAACTTCTTTCCAGAAGAGATGATCAAAGCACAAGGAAAGATATTAAGTAGTCACATATCAACATTGCAAATGCAGAATAAAACAAAATAGAGACTACTTTACCTGCAGCAAGGACTTCAAACTGTCTGAAGCGAGCATCTCTGAATTGACAGAGTAGGGACTGTGGAGAAGGGGAGAAGTGTACTAACCATCAGCAACTTTTCACCTACATAATGACCCTTGATGGTTACCAGGTTGCAGAAGCTGCAACAATCCCACCATTTTTCTAATTTAATCTAAACCAAGCTAATCCTAGGCCTTTTCAACTTCTTTTGGCCCATTACCTTCCCATCCTTCCAAGTCTAATAGACATGACTTGTTAATCAGGCTGGAACAATGACTTTGCTGTATCTGTCTCCATTCTTAATAAAAAAAAAGTGGGCAGACAGATTACTTCAAGAAAGTCCTGATGCTTATAATGACAATTCACAAAACCAGGGTCAAATCTTGAGAAATGCCACATATCAGCGGGCAGTTCAGGCACAGGGCACTTCTTTAAACTTGGATCTGTAACAAAGCAATTGTACCTTGAAGCAAATACATTGTTTCACTAGAAGTCAGCAGCACCTCGAGAAAGCAACACAAACAGCTAACATATTTCTAACTTCAGTAACTATCTCTTTTTTGGAACTGCCAAGACAAGTGATGCATCGATTTTCCTACAGCTACCCTGCTTGATTGGTATCCAGACTGTGTAGGCGTCTGGTGAAGTGTTCACAAATTTCTCTGAAAAAGTAAAGACAAAGAAACGCACAACAATTCAAGATGCCGAGACCAGTACAAAAACTTCTCCTTCAGGCAGGCTCATGCTATGCAGACAGAATTGAAACTGAGACATTACTGAAATCTCATCTGAAGACCTTTAAAGAAAGCACCTGCAATATCATCAGCATGTACGTAGAAAGTAACCTTTGCAGAGGCAGCAATGGCAGGGCAAGAAAAATTTGCATTTTAGAACTAGACAGAAGCAGGCTGCAGAGACATGAAAAGGGAAAAGACATCTATAGGTGGCCATTGAGATCCTTGCTGCACCATGGCACAGGCGTCACTAGGGAGGCTCATCATTGACTGACATTTTCCAAAGCTTCAGGCTGCAACTGCATTGGTTTGGCTGAACATTGCTATCAGTTCCTGCCTTCTACACCACATCAATGTTTTGCTCACTAGACTTAAAAACATACATATACTTGAGACATAGCTCTGAAGATACAGGCAAGAGACACAGGTGTCCCACCATGGGCTAACATTTGGGTCCTACTTCAACAGCTACACCTTTCTCCCCTCTCTTCCCCAGGGATACCTGCCTCTCATTTACAGAGTGAGCTGCCCAAGGGAAAACCCACAAATTCAGAAACTGCCACGCATACATATTAACTAATTCATCACCCAGAGGTACAACTACTTCTGGCAAGGGATTTGGCAAATGTCCTTTTCACTGGAAAAATGCAGGTCGAGGGGAAACTGCTTACAACCACCAATCTGTACATGTAGAACTCAAGTCCCGTATCTTCTAAATCAACAACTGTTTCTTCCACCTCACCAGCAGAGCCTCTCAACATATTCCTTCTCCCCTCCAATGCTAAGACATAGCAGTTCTATAGCAGGTGCAGATGCAGATTTCTTTTTTTTTTTTTGCATATAAAGTTTATTATCTAATGACTCACAGAATAAAGTGCCGAGCAAAATTTGAGTAATCAGACTGAATGCATAAATATCTTGTAGTTACACAGTTGTTACAGCATATCATTTCTTAGTTATTTTTCTGTTTTTACAGCTATCATCAGTAGTGACTTCCATCTCCCTCCTAAACATTAAATGATCTCTTCAGAAATGATCTCAGGTGGGAAGGAAGAGGGAAACATTGTTCATCCCACTGCAGAAACCAACAGGCACAAATGAAGGTGATGAGCAACCATTACTTTCCTGGATCCTTTGGGATGTGAATTTCCCACAGCTTGCTTGTGACTTCAAAGACACAGATCCCAACCTCTGGCTCTCCCACAAGTGGCCTTCTACCTTTTACACTGTGGAATATCACACATTAAAAATAGGTCCCACAGCCAGCACGTGTGCTCCTCTCTGCAGTGCAACAACCCTTTGCAGAAGCCCACTTTCGAGGCCTTGCTCCCCGGGCAGGGGTCACATTTACAAAATGTGTGAGTCTTGCCACTAACAGGGCAAGGTTGCTGCCTTCAGTGAGGTCTGGTACCATCATCAGTTTCTGTACACAGCAGCTCAGGGTGTTACAGCACACCTGGAGAATTATTCCCTTTCTCACACAAAACACAACTAGTCTAAGCCTATGCATGAATAAATAGCAAAGAATATTTCCCTATGAAATGCCACTATTTTAGTATCTATTTCCGTTTCCAATTTTGATGGAAATTCAGAAGCTGGACTTGTATAAACAGGAACATTTTGAAAACTTGAATCAGCACAAGAAATTATTTAACACTTCCAAAAATTAAAATTAAATGCTTACACCTTCTTGAATCCAATTATTGAACCCATTTCCTCTTCCTACCCCAAAACAGCCATGCTACAAGAAGGTACTGTTTTCTCAGGAGGAGTTAAATTTATTTCACTTTCTCATTGTCCTCTATATGCAAGACTCAATGGCTCCAGATTGTGTCCTCTGATGTAACATAGTTATTTAACCATCAATGCACCATCCTTTCAACCAGATGAAATCACAGTGTGTCTTGGGAAACAAGGTCCAGAAATTCTGCCTGCTTTGCAGGAGTGGGGGCAACAGGAACACATTTTCAATGGAAATTTTCTGGACAGCTCAGCCAGTAATTCCAAATGAAGATAAATACAAACATTTGTTATCAAGAAACAATCCCTCATGCCTGAGAAGTATATTGACAACAGCTCCCTGACCAGTAAATATAAATTTAGCAGAGCAAGATAACAACTGGAAACCCAGATACATTTGTGGGGAGGTGCACATATTGAAGTGAACAGAGATGCTCTGAACACTTCTATATTTCAGAGGCATCCGGCTCGTATTTAACAGGGCATGTACTTCCAATAATCTGATGGTTTAGAGATTGCACACTCCACTTGCCATCTAGGATATCAGCCTCATAGACACTTATTCTGAATCAGCTTTTTGTTTGGTAAAGACCTTGTTAAGCTCATCCTGTTTTCCCTGGCATTCAAACTACCAATTAAGGGACAGATGAATGAAAAAGTGGGCAAGAATGATACAGGAATGGCCTGAAGTTGTGTCAGTGGAAGCTTAGGTTGGATATTAGAAAAAGATTCTTAATCCAGAGCATAGTTGGGCATTAGAACAGGCTCCCCAGGGAAGCAGTCACAACACAAAACCCGACAGAGTTCAAGAAACATTCGGACAATGCTCTTGTGCACACAGTGTGACTCTTGGTATACCTTCAGGTTTCCAATACTGAGAAACAAGAAATTCACAAGGAGCCATGAACCAGGGGAGGTGGCAGCTTTGTGGCATCCAACACGCCCTCTTCTAGTAATCTCTCAGATGTAGGCACACTTGGAATATCTAGCAGCTCTAGCAAGAGGCCCTGGAACATTTTTTAGCATCTGGCACCTACCACTGCAAGCACTTTCTTATGTGAAACAGAAGCAGCACTACCAGCCAATTCCCACTGGGACTAGATATCATGCTGTCCCCAGTAGGGAAAACACACACTGATAAATTGGCTAAAAACACTGAGATTTGCTGGTTCCATGGAAAACACTGAAATATGAGCCATCTGCAAAGTTTAAATAGGTCACATAAATAGGTCCTCGTATCTCAGGCACAGCGTACACAACTCACAGACCAAGCAGCCAGGCAGGGATGCTTGCTGCTGCTCTTCTTTGCCTGTTGTCCTGCAGGAGCAAAGACTCAAGCATGCATATTAAAACTCACAGCATTTTTGCAAAGCTGGCAGCAAGAGAGAGGGCAGCACACCTGAAGTACTCTTCACTCTCATCAGGTCGTGCTGAAGTGGCCTGAGAGGAGCTGATTGCAATCACAGTCTCCTGCTGAGCCAGACGGACACTACAGAAGGCTGTATGCAGCTGGACTGGGCTAAGATGTAGTAACAGTGGCCACAAAGAATGAAGGCTCAGAAAAAAAGGATGAATTTTGGGACAGCAAAGTGACGGATGGACCACATATCTGTGTTCAAATAAAAAACTGGACTATATCCTAGGGCACTGGATTTATATGAAGGTAGGCATAAGCAAATGTGCCTGCAGAACAGCTTTTTTATGAGTAAGGCGCGTGAATCAAGGGCTTCAACTCAAAACTCCCAAAAACTATTCTTTATTATTTTTTAAAAAATCAAAGCCCCTTCATCTCCCATTCAATTCATATCAGGAGAGAAGAGAGAAACAGAGTAATTCACCATCAATTTTAATTGTTAGCTCTTCCTGGAAGCATTCAATTTCTGTAATGAATGAATGTCTACCGAAGTGTTTCAGGGCTCAGACCTCCAGTCACATTTAGCTGTAGGGAGAACTGCACTGACATTCCAAACTCAGATGAGGTCAAAATAAACAATTACTTTTTTTCAGAAAACCTCCTTACTGCTTCCTTGCTCCTATAAGGCAAAAAAAAAACCAAACCAAAAAACAACAAACAAAACCCCCAAAAAAACCCAACCAACCAAACAACAACAACAAAAAAATACCTCAACAAACCAACCAATCCCAGTAAGAAAACACTAACCATCTCCTTATATCAGACCGGCTTTTAGGAACCAAGAATCTTTCAGGAAAAAAAAAAAAAAAAAGGCAGACATAGGTGGAAAAATATATATAGTTCTAGCTTATTTCATATTCTGTGCAACTTCCATACAGGGTTTCATATGCAGAAATGGCTTTAAAATTCCTTACAGATACCCTGCTACTGCTTAGTATCTCCAAGGTCTGGCTGGCACAGTGCATTTCTTTGATTCATAAATGACTTCTTGTTGCGTCAGAGAGTGTCTGCAAAAAGCTGTTCAAGGTTTTTGACATTCCAAGTTACCAGCCTGGAAAAACAAATCTCTGTCTTTCACAAAGCCCCTTCCTCATTTGACAGAGCCCTTGAAGGCAGTAGGCAAAGGCCTGAGCTAAGATGCCTGCATTCATCATCTCCTTCCCATCTGTTCTCCTTGTGCCTCCCTGAGAAGCTGGATCAAAGTATCCCCATGGGGACATCTCATTAAAAGCAACTCCCTCCCTTGACCAGGTCACCAGCAGCATTACACAAGGTTGCAAGTTCTTGTCCATCAGACAACGCTTATAAATACCACAGGGATAGTACTCTCCTTCCATTTTTAACAACAACTGCAGAAATCTCACAGAAGGACTCCAAAATGATAGGAAGCGAGAAAGGTTGTTCCTCTAACACACTTCTTTAGACACACCTGACCACATTAGGAAAAAGCAGCTCAAAGATGTCCAATTAAACATTAAAGAAAAGAGAAGACACCAAAAATAACCCAAGGGAGTGCTTCGAGCAGAAGAACTAATGAAGCCTCATTTTCTACACATTTGCATCTCACGACTGATTGATTTCAGTGCATAAGGAAGAGAAAGCCCCAGCTGAAACTTTGCCTGCCCTTTGGGCATTTATAACAACTCACTCCTGTGGGTTTTTGCACGTATTAAGGTTTGAGTTCATGCTGTGGAGTCTCCTGAATTGGGGAATTCAGAAGGCCCTAGGGGAAGCATTTTTACTCAGCTTAGCCTTTACTGCAAAGAGAGGCCATGCCAGTACAGCAGCAGAGACAAAAAGGTGCTTTTAATTTGCTGACATGTGGTAACTTGGGAGAGCCTGAGTCCACAGACAACTTCATCTTGTCTCAGCTGGACTGAATAGGAGTCCAGAGAAAACTATCATTTTGTTTGGTCATGAGGCATGGAAACAGGAACATTTACGACTAAATAGGTGTGTCAGATGCCCATATGCACCATTTACAGGTAAGGTTTTGCCCAAACATTTCATGTTGAAATAGAATTTTACACCTGAGACCAAGCTCTGATAATCCACACACTTTCTTTTCCACATGCTCAGAGCAGCCTGGGTGGTAGGAGAAGCATTAACTCCTTAAGTCTCTCACAGCTGCAAGTCTCTCACAGCACAGCTGCAAGAATGGAGACACCTCAAACTAGAGGCCAAATACTGAAAACAGAGGCCCCATCAAGCAACCAAAAGCTCCCAGAAGGAACCAGCAGAACAGGCTTATGCAGAGTTGTAGCTGCCGCTTCTGACAAGCACAGGAAAGATGGCAAGTGCTGATCATTCATAAGCACTGCAAGCACAGTGCTGCTGGGACCGCAGCGAGCTCCAGCAGCTCCACGGAATGTCAGTGCTTCAGGCTGAGCCGCCACTTCCCTGGCACACAGGAGTCCCGGGTGCTCTTTGTGCCTGGAGCCATTTTATATGAGACAGCAACAAAGTAATTAAACTTTGAATCCTCTAGAAATAGAAGGCTGCACTTGTCGTTGCGGAGTCATTCCTGCTAACAGAGAGCATCTTGATGATGAGCAACATCACCTGGGCTCAACGTGACAAACCAGACTGTTCTCACAAATTAGTATCCTGCTGCACCACCCAGGAGGGAGAGCCCTTTTATTCTTTAAGCACTGTACTTAAATATTAGGTAGTTTTCTTACTCCAAATCCTAAGCTAGCACTGAAGGTGGACAAGAGATGAGCAACTAGGTTTACACTGTAGGATCCCCAAACATTTCCACCAAACACTTGCACCCTATAAAAAGATCAGCTAGGTAATCAAAATATTGTCTGTAAAAAAGAAGGTTTACAAGTCTGTCAAACTCTTCAAAAATCTTGTCAGACCTACTTCTCTATTGAAACAATCCCATCTATTTGAACTCATTTATGTCCTTTTCTCTTCTTCTGGTATGACTGTCTTATACTCTTTATTGACCCATCAATCCTCCAAATTGTGAGGTTGCTCCACAGTACATTACAAAACCTATGACCATTTGTTTCACCATGGCAGCAAACTTGACTGAGATTAGTGCCTGATTCTGTGCCCAGCTGTACAAATACACAGAAGATACTTCCTGCCCAGATCACGTAACCATATAAATACAGGTGATAAGGGAACGTAGTATTACATATCTTCACAGAAGGTGAATTAGAAACATCCTGTGAACTATCCACAATCACTCAGGTAGTCTGAGAGACTTCTTAGAACTGCTTTCTTCAGTTACAGCTCAGTGCCTTGAACTTTATTCCTTGCTTAATCAGCCCTCTCAGTTCACAAAAGTGTATCTCTACTACTAAGAGTATCTGTACTACTACAAAAGAGCATCTCTACTACCAAGCCAGTCAGTCAGCAATATCATCACTCTTCTACATTTTATTTCCCAGACCCTTTTACGTGTGTGTGTAATAACTTTTCGTGAGAGATTTTCCTACTGCCAAATGTCATGTGCAATAGGAAGCTACATAAAACAAACATTTGTCCTTATAAGAAAAGAGATTGATAGACAGGCAGACCTCAAAAGCTATACAGGTTAAAGTGGAGCCACTACATTCTATAAGTGAGGAGCAAGACCAGCACATGTAACATAGTCAGGAAAAAAATTAAATAATTCAGATAGTATGTCACAATTACTTATGCAAAAACAAACAGTAAAAGAATATGTGATTCAATATAGTGCATGTGAGAGAAGATGAATGTTAAGTGTTTGATACACATTCTTAAATCATAAATATGAAATTAAACAAGTAGCTCTGAGAGACATAGAGCTAACGAAAACCTTTTTCCTACAGCTCTAAGTCTCATGGCTGGGCAGCTTCAGTGGCTGAGGAGGCGTGAATGCCATACAGGAAGCTTTACTTGGCCCAGACAACTCTGAGATTTAATAAAGAGCTGACCTCAAACTACAATTTCTCTCTCCGTCAGGTCAAACTAAAGTGCCCTATCTCCTATACTCAGATACTTTTTTCCAGAAACCCCTTTTCCTTAAAGGCCCCAGTGTCTGAGAGCTGACTGGACCTAGAGCTGCAATGGGCAGGGCAAGAATATAAAGGAGCCTGCACAAAGACCACTACTGGTTTTGCTCCTCTCCTTCCTGTATTCCAGTAGCAACAAGCACAACTGCTGCAGATGACACCCTAAACCTTGCTTGCTCTAATTATGCAGACAGGAGCACACAAATCTGAGTTTAGGTGCAGCCTTCATGCTCTCGAAGTTCACCAAGAGGGAACAGCAGCAGCTGATCAGTTTACCAGTCAGAAAGCAGCACCAGAAGGACTTGTGACTATTAGCTAGGCAGAGAAGAGCAGGCTGGGTTTGCTTTCTCCTATTCCCCAATCTGCCAGATTGCACAACTGTGTGATTAACCTTTAGTCCAGTGATCATCGGGTCTTTCAACACCAGAAAGAACAGAAAAACCTGCTGCCAGATGTTATTGTGCTAAGTGCAGTGTGCACATACTGGGATTAAAGTCACAAAGAATAGTTGCTACGTTTCCTTTATTGTCTGCTTTGTAGGACATAAAAAGCAAAAATAACAGATTCCATAGCCTTAAAAACTTCCATAAAGCAACATGCTTATGTCTCAGAGAATTGTCAAAAAGCCTTCAGCCCAGAAGGTTTCAGCAGAGGGGTTTGCTAGCCAGATCTTCTGCACAGGGGTGGGAGTATAACCCAGCAGATGCAGCCAGC
This sequence comes from Phainopepla nitens, assembly GCA_013400175.1. Classification (NCBI taxonomy): domain Eukaryota; kingdom Metazoa; phylum Chordata; class Aves; order Passeriformes; family Bombycillidae; genus Phainopepla; species Phainopepla nitens. The sequence goes on from VXBQ01007736.1 coordinate 619,394, forward strand.
ACAGAGCATTCACAGGGTGCTACTCCAAATTCTTCTGTGAGAATATTTAGAAAGTAATTTTACCTTTCTGTCTCAATTTCTTTATCTGTAAAATGGAAATGCTGATACTTAAGTAGAGGAATTCAAATGAAGGAGCACATTCAGGCAGGCTCTAAAGTGCAACAGTGCTGATTGTCAGCGACCTGAGAAGGCCCAAAATAGCTGCAGGAATATTTCACCTATATTCTTATTAGACTCTAGTTATTACCAGAGGTGAGAGGCACTAACAACAGAGTCTCTGGCAGGTCTAGTCCTGTGTTAGAGGGGACTGAAGTCAGACAAGGCTAGGCTGTCACCATCAGTAACCTAAGTCCTTTATCGTACAATTTAATATTCACTTTAAGAACTACTCAGAGCATTTACCCCAAATAATTTTAGCAAACATGCTTCTTCAAAAGTCCACTACTCAAACTAGTTGTAAGCTACTTCATCCCCTGCTCTTCTTGTGCCATAATTGTTCTTCAGCTTAAACAGCCCTCTTCTCTTCCTGCTCTATTTTGACTCAGTGTATTTACACAAATCAGCTCCATTCCTTCTGTCTTGACTTCAGCAGCCAAAGAAACATGGCTTCTGCTGAGGACTACCAAGGACTTTCTCTGAATCCTGAAAGACAAAGCTGTAACAGAATTGACTCTGCCTTTCTGCCATTATAATCCTGTTACTTATGAGGCTTTGGGTTCCCTCCGCTCAGGAGCACATGGTGGGTGCATTGATTGTCAGAAAGAGTAAAGCAGCATGTGAAACAAGACACACAAGCGCAGTGTCCTTTATAGAGTATGCTACTGTGCATTATTATTCCCATTGCAAAAAAGACAGCCAGAATGCAGAGAATATTCCTCCTTGCATAAAAACATCACAGTAAGGTCTTCAGAGCACAGGAGCTTCAAAACTCTACCCAGGTCATGAGCTACAGCCTATGGAAAGAGAGGCAAGGTTCATATCCCTCATGCTTGAACACTGGATAAGAAGCCTAAATTTCCTTCATAGTTACCCCAAGTCCCTGACATATATACATTTTGTAGGACAGATGCCCTTTAGACATTACAATAGGCCAGGGTAGAAGAAATAGTAAACACTGAGTTTAGGAATTACATTATGGAGAAAAAGAGAGAAGACCCATGAAGCACACATTTGCCTTCTGCACATACCTGAAGGTACTACCATGCTTACAGTAAGGTTCAACTCCAAAGCCTTCAGCTTTAGACTTATCCTCTCCCTCCTGGTTACAACAGTCACTTCCCACAACATCTGCCACTGTGTTAATGATGACAGGCACATCACATAATGAGCCTCCCACACACCTGTGCAGCTCTGGGAAGCAGCTGGCAAGTTCCTTCACCCACCCACAATCTCTACATCTGCAGCCATCCATTTCTCCATCAAGGGCCAGCCCCAGCCACAGTACCACCACCTCTCCCAATCTTCAGCTCCTTCCTTCCACTCTCTTTAGAAGGGATTCATGGTGAAGCACCCATTGCCTCCCTGCCCTCAAGAATTCAAGCTTCACTGCAACCCCTCTCTATAATAACTATGGTACACAGGAACTGCACGACACAAGTACTTTCTTCACATAAGTTTTGCCAAAGCAGCTGACTCTCTCAGGTGGCTGGCTTCACTAGGGTATCAGGAAAGGATGTGTGAACATCCCAGGCAGGCAATTATAGGATGACTAGTCCATGCTAAAAAAGTTTCTTCCTAATCCTGTCAGATACTGCTTGCCTTAAGCCCTGAAGCTCTGAGATATATTGATCACCATCTCCTTTTATCCTGCACAACAGAGCTACATTTATTCTCAGATTCCTGGGCCATACCTAATCCTACTCACTTGACAATCTGAGAGATCTCTCATGGCACCAGCTTCTGCTGCCCCAGTTAGGAGGAGTGTGCATATGTATTTCTCCATTTCAGGCAACTACTAGACTGCCAGGGAAAAAATGGACAGAACATTTAACGCAGCAGCATCTACTCCATACCTGAGTTTATCTGATGCCTATGTGTACACAAGACAGTAAATCCTGCAAAAGGCAGAATTACTCAGAAGAATTACTGGAAGAATCCCATCCAGGTTCCCTTCGGAATGCCAGGTGCTTCTGAAGGGAGTGGCAGGGGCAGCAGAAAGCTAATTTTAACAAGAAGAGGCCAGATTACACTTCTTTCACCTGTACTAACGCCATTTTTCTTTAGGGAGCTCAGAGAAGTCACGAAGGAGGGACCTCAGCTCGTACCTTCCACACAAGAAGGTTATTTACCACCAGAATACACTGCAAGCTACCACCTTGATCCTCACAGTTTTCATCCCTGCATGGCACCCAAGCAAAAATAACATTTCTGAGAGAGAAAACTCCACCCCAAGGCTCTTACTCTAACAACATAAACACGTGTGTTCAGGTTTCAATTTCCAACTCTTTTTCATTAAGTCAAACTAAGATAATTAATATCGCCCCAAACATGTAATTATTCATTCAGTACTGCTCTACACCAGTCACCATTTCTCTTACCTTTCGTGTGTGCTTCCAATACAGCAGCACAAGGTTGGAATTGTCCTGCTGGAAGTCTTTCATTCAACTCTAGGGCTGCAGTTGGAGGCTTTGGCACACTCAGCCCACTGCCGAATGCTCTTGCCTGACCCCCCTCCATACCACAGGCAGCAGGATTTCATGTAGTGCTCACTGGAGCAGCCCACAGCTTATCTGACGCTGGTCTCAAAGTTTCAAATCCCACCTCAACCTACTATAGCTTTCAAAGGATGCAGCAATCAGTATTATTCCAGTCAAGTGCATGTTATTGATTTATACCGCAGTATGATAAGATTGTCAATGATTTCTATTCCAATCTTCATGCATCCTCACACTTTTTAATTTTTTGAGAGGGAGAAGAAAGAAAAAAAAAGGCAAAAAATCACAGCCAGGTATTGAGCAGAGGGTTTCAGTACAAAGTCCTCTTCCCCCTTGCTGATTGCAGTTAATCAAGAAGCCAGCAGACCGAGAGATCCATCCAAACTCTTTCCTCCAAGCTGTAACCTCACAGAAACCATGGCACATAATCCCCCCATCAGGGCACATTGCAGTAAAGGATCCTCCATCCTGTGAACTCTCTGCTTGGCTCTCACAGGGCAGACCCAAGGCCCCAAGTAGTGCCTGGGGTGCTCCTCTTTCTTCTGAGGGATTGATTAGGTCCAGCCTAATCTTTGTGCTCTGACCTTCAAGCCAGCTCCAGACCTGCAAAAGCATGCTGCTGCTCACCTGAAAGCTGCCCTGTCCCCCTCATGAGCTCCTGCAAGGACTTTTGTCACCATGTTTTCTTCATCTTGTAGAAGATCCTTGCCAAGCCTTTTACCTTCCATCACTAGCTATTGAGGAAGGAGCCAATTGTCAGCTAAGGTTGGTGGTTGAATGCAGGCCTCACAGGATGCAGCACAGGTATAGAGAAGGCACAGGTAGAAAAGAGAAACAAAAGCAGGCTGTGCCTTTATATAGCTATACTTGGAACACACCTGTTCCTTCCATTCCTTTGTTTTCCCCTGAGTGCCTCCACCTGCCACCTCTTCCTAAGCACAGGGGGATTTTATCAGAGCATCAGCACTGAAGCCCTGCCTCTCTGCACTGGCTGTACGGTGAATTAAGACAGCCTGAGCTTTTGGCACAGGCTAATCTAACTCACCTGAGGACTCCTTCTCCAGCCCTAGTGCGGGCAATCAGGTCTTCAGCTGTGAGCTCCCCTCCATAGCTGAAGGCTGTCAAGGGGCAAAAGTGGAGAGAGTAGCTTTGCTCTGCTCTGCTTTTATGACTGACACAGAAAAACTGAGGGTCCTTTTCAAAGTCCCTGTTGAGCACTTAAAATGCAGGTTGCCTTGCTCTGCCAAGCAGATCTGCAGCCTCCCTAACTGCCCATCTTCTGCACCTGTGGGGCAATTCCCCCTTAGGCTCTGCTGCCTAGCTGCTGTCTGTTTAGACCAAAGGGCTGGGAAAAGTCACCACTTGGTGCAGGAGCACACAGTGGATAAGATAAAGGAGCCTTGATCTCAGCATGGCTGTGACTGGCAGCCAAAGCAGGACATAGCCTGGTTGGATGCATCCTTAGTTGGATGTGTTTCAGAGCTGAGGACTCCTGAGCACAGGACAGAGGACAATGCAGCTGAAAGAGGGATGATGTGTGCATTTGATTTATGATATTCACCTCTTCAGAGTCAGCAGTGAGAAGTACCTCCAGAGAGCATCCGTCTCTCTGCATTGGCTGTACAGTGAATTAAGACAGCCTGTCCTTTTGGCATAGGCTAATCTAACTTAGGTGCTTTGAATTAGGTGGTGTGAATGGAGCTCCCTCTCTGCCTTACTCAGTAATTTCCCATGTCACTTAAATGCTACAAAAATCACATGGAAAGTTGGGTAGAGAAAGTGCATTGAACTCACTAACATCTGCTGGGGATATTAATAATAATTTCTTCTATTGGAGCTTGAAGGGACAAAAAATATACTAAAAAAAAAAAGCCCAAGTGTTTTGTAGCTTCCTGTTTGAATTAATCTCCTCTGACAACTGCTGATTTGGATTTGTGATTCGATCCTCCATATGTCTAGCTCTATTGGTCAATTAAGTGCAGGGGGCAATTGGGAGAAGCAGTGATGCTCGGATTGATTATAAGAGGAAGCATCACACAGAAGTTAGGACATGCAAAGCTGGCTGGCGCACTTGGCGTTCACACAGTCGAGCTGAGCACAGGGAGATGCTGCTGTTTTTCAGGTCAAGGAGAATCTCCCCAGCTCCTAACAGAGACAAGACACAGCTGCTTGGCTGTTGACCATTTGTGAGCAAGGGGCACAGTTCCAGGGAAGAAGTGAGCAAATGAGCACAAGGAATTGTGGGGAGCAGAGGATCAAAAACTGAATAAAAGACCACAGAAAAATGAATAGCTTCTTCCATTACCCACTGCTGTAGAAAGACAAATACAACATAAGCCAAAATGTTATGAGTAGGGACCAGCAGAGAAAATGAGAATCAGCTTATAATAATCCAGGTTCGTAGATATAAGGGAAAATAAATGGAAACCAGGACGTTAAAAAAGAAGTATATTTGAAAATTGATAATGATCAAATAAGGGTTGTGGGATATAGTGGACAGCAAATTAAGTTACAGATCTGCAATGTCATATAGCAGCAGAAAAAAAAAGTTAACATAATGCTGTGCTTCATCTGCAGAGAAATCACGTCAGAAAATGAGGAGGTACTGGCCCTCTGTACAGATCTGGCAGGACAGCACCTGGAATGCTGCCCTCAATTCTGGGCAACACATTAAAGAAGATGTTGATGAGCACAGGGAATTCAGAGAAGAGCAGCACAAAAAAATTATTAAGGGACTGAAAGCACTGACATATGAGAAGAGATTAAAATAATTAAATATGTATTGCTTAACAAGGGCTAAGATTAACTATCTACTAGTGTGTAAATACAAAGGAAGTAGAGGAATTGTATTAAGCGGTATAAATATAAGTGTAATAGAGCAAAAGTAAACACAGGCTCAATATTAAGGAAAAAAAAAACAACAAAAAAAAACCAAAACCCCTTAGCCCTGAGGTTTTTTAACTCTCCTTGAGAAGGTGAGGCTTATTGCTTCCAGCAGCTGTAGTGGCATGAAGAGAACAGGGTTGCAGTCATGCCTCAGTGGCAAGTCTCCACAGAAAGACCCAGCAAAGAAGTCACCAGTGACAAGAAACAGCCCAGACTGGCCCGCAGACAGCTCAGCAGAAGCCGAGGCTGTGGCAGAGCTATGGGCCAGCTGCTGTAGCAGAAGGCAGCATGGAAAGGGAATGGAGAACGATCTGTGTCTTCAGAGGTCACCCAAACCCCACTTTTCTTGGGCGCAGGAATCAGGCTTCTCACCACTTTTTGTCTATATCATTACACCCACTTCTCCCACTTCCGCCACCTAAGCCGGGAATGTCCGGGGATGCCGTGTTTGTCCTGGCGGGGCGTGTCCTGCCTCGGCTCGCAGCGCTGCCGGAGCACAGCGGTGCGGCCCCGGGTGACAGAGCCAGCAGCAGAGGGTGCCTTCCGCGACATCGCCACAAGAGCTGCTGGCAGCTCGCGCAGAAATTTGCCTTGTCACTTTAAATACATTAGACAATACATCATCCCTCTGAGACATCCTCAGAGGAAAAACAGGGGGAAAAAATAGCACTTAAAAGCCCTTTTCTATTACAAAGCCTCTGGGGAGCTTTTAAACTTGGAGAGTTTTTTATGTGAATTGTATGCTTTTTTTTCCTCCTTTGCCTGCCTTTATTATCAGTTACTAACGTTAGCCTTGCCTTCCCATGACCAAACTCACGTTCAGACTTTTTTTTTTTGCTTTCCTCCCTTTAGTTTCCTCCTCATTTTTTTGTCTCTCAACCTTACAAGCACACACATGAACACCCATAATGTCCATGTAACAGTCTCTTTCCCATTTGACATCTCCTTCTAAATTGAAATTACTCCTTGCCAGTATTCCTTTCCTCCAATATCACTCTCCCCTTCCTTGTGTTTCCCTCTGCTTTTTCGTTTTCCTCTGTACTTCCCGCTTTCGTCTGTCATTCTTCGTGATTGGTTGTAGCGAACAACTTGAACAAATTCAAAACATTTTCCCTACTTTTAGGAAGACTATGTAAATTTTGCACCTTGAACCTAATCTTATGAAGCATTCTGATGGGTTTTCTTTCTTACAGAGCATATTCCCTCACCCGTGCCTTAGGAGTCATCAAGCAGTGCTGACCTAGAAGGGTGGTATTTCATCCCTCCATTACAGCTCTCCAGTACCAGGTTTTCCCAGCTGGACTAAGGAATAATGTTTCCTCCGTTTTCCAGTGCTCAGGAAGTCAAGAGTGGCTATGCAACCAGATCCCCCATGCAATGCTTAAACTGTTCTCCTGCCTACTGTTCTTATTCAGCTTTAAATCTTTATCATTAAAACATTGAGGAATAAGTCCATCATGGTTGTATGGGAGAAGTGGGTAGTGTTTTCCAGCTAAGCACAACAATTTTGCATCTTCAGTCACGTAATGGATGTGTGTCAGAGAAGAAAAAGGGAATGTGAGGCAAACGAGGGCAAATTTCAGGAAGCTGCAACTCTGTGAAACAGCTTGATGATTTTCCATAGGCTGGGAATCAAAATGCACCTGTCAGCATACAGCTGTCATAAAGCAACTCTTATGCCACAGCTGACCCAGCAGACTTCTCCACAGGTGCTATGAGTTAATTTTGTTGTGTTCTGCCCAAGACTCAGCTAATCCATTTCCCACCAAGCTGACCCCTTACACCATAACATGGGAGAGACCCTGTCACAGCTCAGTGCATACTGGCAGGGGCAGCAGCAGCTATTCTAGCTGACTGTTCTTTGCTTCGTTTTATTTTTGTTCCTACAGGTGGAAGCCCAAGGTGACCTTGTGATCTTCAATTCCTCACTGCTGCCACTCGAGTGCCAATATTACCATAGGTCAAAGATGCGACTTTTAGGAAAGCAAACAGAATCTAGCAGAAGACAACAGACTGACTAACAATGGAATTAACCTACTTAGTCACTGGCAGCCAATGTCTTGGTGAGCAAGTGGCTGCATGGTGCTGAGCTGCCAGCTGACATTGAACCGAGACACCCAATAAGGCACCTCTCTAAACAGTAAAAACATGGTATTTTTTATCACTAGTGATACTAAGACAGTCGGGACAGCAAAAGCAAACACACTTGATAGCTCAGCCTTTGCATAGTGTTGGATTTGCCTTTTTTGGGTATGAATTAAAAAAAGGAACAGAAATCACAATACTTAGTTGCCCCCGCATGATAAACTTAACAGGCTGAAGCATAGAGAAGAGGCAAAGAAAATGGAGGTGAAAAGAGAAGTAGAAATGATTACTCCAACATTCCTGCTCTCCTCAGGGGTCGATATTCATAAGCCACTGGGCAAACTGCTCATCTCTAGCCCATGCCTCCCCTTCCTCCACAATCTCTTTGCAATCACAAGACTGAGTGACCAAATATCAGCCCCAGAACAGCCAGGGAAAGGGTGCGAAACACACAAACATGGAGGACTACAGCCCATATGGAAAGAAATGCTGCATCCTGGGTGCTTGTCCAGAGAAGCAGGAGGTGGGGATGGAAATGAAAGGTCTATGTTCTCCCTAATCATTTCTGCCACAAAAAGGGAGAGAGTGCGACATACACCAGTGGATCACAGCCATTAGAAAGGAGCCGCTGGTGGCTGGCAAATTGTAAATTAGAGAGCCAGAGTGAGAAGAAGGAAAATCAAAGGGGGGATGAGGTTGTGTTTTATTTCACTTGTAGTGCTTTTCAAATTCAGCCCTAACTAAACCTGATTAAAGTAAATCCCTTTTTTACAGCCTGTGGAGTCTATAAGATTATGGTGTTAATGGAAGTGTGATTCGATCCGTCAGTAATGGTGCATGTCGGGGCCCAGGCGCCTCAGACAAGTCCATTTTTTCAGATGTATTTATTGGGTTTTTTTCCCCCCTCTCCTTTCTGTTCTCTGCATTGCAGTGTTTAATTGAATAGTTTAAAGTAATTCTTCTTCAAGGCCCATTAATTGATTTTATTTGTGTATTCTCCAGGGATCAAGGGGAAGATATATAATAAAACATAAACTCCAGATCTGAGTTTGTCACAATTCCCACCTTTCCACAAACATAAAGCACGTTTCATCTTCAGCATTTCAGGTTTTTTTCTCTTCCCACTCTTATTTCCCTGCACTAGGATTCTCAGGTGTTAGTGTCTCTGTTTAATTTTTCCACTGTTTATCTCTAAAATTTGCCACCATTATTGAGAGCACAAGGCAGCAAACTCCCTCTCTTTTCCTGGGGAAAAAACACCTCATTGGTTTTACAATGCCCCTTTGCTTTTAGGTTCTTCAAATTATTTCCCCTGAACCCAGCTGAGCAAAGGGCAGGGCACTGGATTACACATATTTGTAAGCCAGTGGTTCTTGAACACCTCCTGAGGAGTCTCCCTCTTCCAAACTGCACATGAGCTTCTGTGTGACAGCCAAAATCTGCCTCTTTCTGCCCCTTGATCTGCAAGGGGACGCTGTTTCCTTCCCAGCCTCCTCAATGCTCAGCATAAGGTAACTGGCTGCTCCAAATATATATATGTATATTGGGCTGGCTTTTTTTATTTCAGATACAGCAAAGCCATTTGTTTCCTTCAGCCCTCAGCCCCACTCTCTAAAGCTGGCCCCAAATACAATTTTTTTTCAGATTCCTCTTGCAGAAGCCCTTACTCTCTGCTTTCATGCTCTTCTTCTGCAGTAAGTACATTTCTTTTAACAGAGTTTTCAGAACAAAAGGGGTTTCTTTTTATTATTATTTTTAAATCACAAAATGTGCCAGGGAAGTTTTCATCCTCCCACTCACCTCACTCAAATCCGTTCCACAAGCTGCCTCTAGATTAATGCAAGGTGTTTTTCCTTTTCTTTCCACCTTCTGATTGATGTGGTCTAGGTGAAACATCATTGCCACAGCTAGGGCAGTTCTCTTTGTGTGCAGCCTTACCAATTGGTTTCATGCAATCCTGAGTTTGTTTTGAAATTTGACATCATAAAATACCAAATAGGACCAGATCCAAAATAAACCTCTTCCCAGTAGACCTTGTTCTGTCTCCTCTGGCTGCAGAAAAAACCCAAAACCTGTTCTATACTACAGATGATGGAGAAGTTACAGAGGCAGAATGCAATTACTCGAGAGTGGAAGTTTGCCTTACCCCCTTTACTCTTACAAGAATTCTGGCCAGAACTAAACATCGGTACCTAGCGGTACACTCAGACCTAGGGCATTACTCTCCATTTCATCGGAATGAAATTTCCTGCACTGACAGCTTGTGGATTAGCAGGTACTTGATCTTTTGATAAGACATGAGGACATTACTGGGAGGTGAATAAGGTTACCTGGTTACTTCTAAGAAATATTTACCACTGTGTCATGCTGTTCTCCAGTTATCCTCATCTTCTGTCTCTAGCTTTATGAGTGCATTTGGAACCATCACCTTGCCTTTTCTCACTTACTTCACTGCCTGTTTTCTTGCTCTGCTGAGGTATCTCTAATGTCTCTGCTGGGATATGCTCCGGAACACCTCTGCCTGGTGATTAGCTTCTTCTACAGCGAACGAGGCCATCTCACTTTCTTAAAGGAAGACAGTATTCTTAGCAAGACAATGTTCTTGTAACAGCCTTCATCTATTTGGAAGTATGATGATTTTTGGAATAAAGAAAACAAGTTCTCTTGAGAAGTCTGATCTTCTGTGATTTAAACATAAATCATTATCTATCATTTTGCTGTCTGCAGAGACACGTGTCTGTGTCCATTGTACAGAGCTCCATACTGTAGCTCTTGACCCTGGACACTAATCTTCTTAACTTTCAGTTACAGCCAGACTCTGTCAAACAAGATTAAAATAAAATTTCCTCTGTGCATACACATCGAAATATATAACACCATCCTCCCCACAGTCTTGTGTCAAGATTGAACACCTTTATAAGTCCATTATCATCTGAATTCAAAGGATCCATCTCCTCCTCAAGAGCTTTCATCCTGATCCATCTTGGTGTCTTTTAGCAATGATACTAGTCTTTGTATTTCAGCTATAATTTCATTTCAGCATAACCTGGACCTGCCTATGCTACCAGAGCAGATCTCCTTCATCTAACTGTTCTCCCTCCCCCATATACATATGAAACTCAATGTCCTCCCTTAGCTAATATAATACAAAGGTATCAATCTGTCAGGCACATATACCCGCACAGCCTCAGTAAATTAACCTTGCAGAGTAATTAGGGCAAGCACCATGGCGTGGGTATCATGGCCTCATTTTGCTGGTTGAAGCATTAAAAAACTACCATAGCACAGCTACCAGTTAAAATCAATAGCCCACTGCATCAATGAGTCCTCACTCCCGTGGTGGGCCATAAAGGTGCACAGAGGAGTCTGGAAGTTCTGGGAGTCCCTCTTGTCACAGCTCTGATGGAGACCAGACTTGAGGAATGGCTGCTCTTCAGTGGACACCGGAGGTTCTCAGAGGCTGAGGCAGAGAACAGATTTACTGGAGAAGATCATAAGAAGTTGCCAGTCTTTTCTTTTCCTAGGCCTGTCATGGCCTAGGAGCAACAAAAGTCAGACAGGTTCTATTTGCACTGCATAATTGGTGGAGCCTGTCACAACACTGCAAAAGCCAGCTGCTGCTTTCTGCTCAGAGCTAATTCCACCTGATTCATTTAATATTGTAATGAATATAATCCTTTCTTGCCAGCCCCCTCCCTACACACTCAGCCAGCAGTTAGAGACAGCAGACGCTGCAGACAACCTGCACAAGCAGGTGATGTGGAATGCCTTGGCTCTGACAGGGACTGAGCAGCTCAGCACTGTGCTCCAGAGAGAGCAGTGGGACGCGTGCTGGGGAAATGCAGCCGTGCATGCTGTTTTCTCACACCTAGGAGAGGCTTTCAAATCTGCAGAGATGGCAAACCTGTGGACAACTAGGTGTGACTAGAAGTGAAGGACATAACACTGTAGGAACCCAGATTCCAGACAGACCAGGAGAGATTAAAAGAGATGTTGCAAAGGATGAGAGAGATGCAGGAGGGTGAAAAGGGAAAATACTCAAGAAGTAGGGTAAAACAAAGCCACCTTGCTTAAGCAAAGGTGCCAGCAGAGACAGTAGGTTAGGACACAGTATCTAGAGAAAGATCTGCTGGCAGGTTTTTAACAACTTCTTCCCACTGGAAAAAATATAAAAGCCAAGCCCACTGTAATCTGACAGTGACCAAGCAAGGGGTAGCAATACCTGAAAAGCAAAAAGTTCTGGAAGGGCAGTAACTTCTGATGAAGTCTGGAATAATTTAGCTCTGAATCTTCTGCTCTGTCAAGGTGCAAGCAAGTAAAGCCAGTAAGAGAATGAGTTCTGGAGGACCACAATGGTAGCTCCAAGAGCTGGACCAAAGTTTGAGCTTTTGAGAGAATAAATCAGACTGTGGCTAACAGCACATCAACAAGTGTAGCTATGCAAAGAAGCAAAAGAGAAAGGAATGGGAAATACTGTTCCCTTCCAGCATCTAGGTATTGCATCCAGAGGAAGGAAGGAACCAAGATACTCCTAGACTCTCTTTGCCATGGCAAGACAAAAAGAAGGCATGCAGCCTAGCCTTTCATTCAATAGCAGAATCAATACTGGTTTCAAACGGGGTTTTATAATCATGTTCAGCAGGCTTTGGGGTAACAGCTGTAGGGAACAGATAGAAAACATGAGGAAGGAGTCTGGAAACTGGTGAGAGACAGACATATTTAACTAAAAGAGGATGAGCCAGACAGAGAGAACCAAGAAGTGTTAGGATGTGGAGGTAGAATACTGGTCCACAGGAAACAAGTGTCACAAATATTTGCTGGCTCTGGAAACATTTAATTTGCCGTTCCTACCATGGAATGGCTGGTTACCCCCGGACAATTTGAGCTCTTATGTTTTATGCCAAATTCTGCTAATAGACCTGATTTCAGAGCCCATGATAATCGAGAAGTCATAGAAGGTGGCTGCAGTTGGGCAGATTGTCTGTCCCATTAATGTACAACCATAATTTTCAGCCTGTAAATTGTTTACGGAGATACCTCATGAAATGAATGAGCAAACATGGAGAAAAGGAGTTCTCTTTAAAGAGTCACATACTGTTAGAGTTGTTAAGTAGTTGGTTAAATCCAAGCATTTTTCTTCCTGCTCACCTTAACTGTGTGTTTTCCAGAATTCAGGATAATTCATCTGCAACACATCCAACAGAAGCTGTGCATAGAAACTATCACTATGCACAAGCCACGATACTGAAGGTACACTCTCATCCAGATGAGCTGCCACCTGGAGTGGACAGATGGAGAGGAAGGGGAGGATGGATAAAAGCCAGTTGAGTGAATGGTTTCATTAAGGTGCAAGGATGTGTGTAAAAATGAGAAACAAGAGTTTTTAGACACTAGCAACATGGCAGTGAGTTTGTATCACTCAGTGGAAACAAGGACCTTTGCCCTGTCCTGAGGAGAAGTTTTGCTGGTTTCCTACCAAGAAAAATAGTGGTACAGTAACATCCTGACGTTACCTTTTCCCTCATCCTTTGGCAGGGCCTAGGGAAAGCCATGCTTCCCTTCCCCATCTCTCCCTTATGACAGATGCAGAGCACTCTGGGGCAGGTCTTCAGAGAATCAGTTAATTTAGAATCCCAGCCAGGGTGGAGTGGCTCAATAAAACTGCCAGTCTCTCATATTAATACTAGGTCTTTGAGTAATAATCCCAGGCTCTCAGTGACCTGGAACACCAGCTATGCTAACAACAAACTTAAAGTCACAAAGATGACTAAGTGTGAAACCAGATTTAAAGATTTAGTAGCTATTCTCAGCAGTCTCCTGTTCAGGCAAAATGCGTCAAAGGCATTTGGAAACTCAGAGAGGTGCCCTGAAATGGCAGCTGATTTCATGATTGACAATGACAAGCAAAGCAAGGGGTTTATCTCTGAGACAGAAGTGAGCAGAAAGGAAAATTGCCACCAGCTACAGGAAAGAGCGGATCAGACTTCCCTGTGAAAACACAGCTCCCTTAGCCAGTAGAATCTACCTCCTCCTTCTCCAGAAAATGCATTTCAAAGGAAGGAGGGAAGGAATTTGAAGGGGTTAAAAAAGCTGAAGTGGAGGACTGTCATTTGGAATCTCGATGTTTGCAGGATCTTTGGCCACACACCCTATTCCCCTGCCCATTACTGCTCACAGACACTCCAATCTACTCAGGTAATGACCGGAGAAACAGATTTCCTATCCTTGGATCTGCCACCATTCCTGAGTTTGCAGCAGACATTTTGTAATCAGAGAGCCTATCAAGAGAGACAAGAGCCTTTAGCAGAAAAGTTAATTGCGGAACAAGGGATTTATAATCTGTGCAAAGGGGGACAATAAAAGAAACAATTATGGAGTTTAACCACTGCTGCTGGCATGGTGTTGAATGTCATTTGTCCTTAGCTACACTGATACAGTTAAACTGCGCACTCAAGGCTGATGTTTCGGTTTGCCAGTGATTTTGGAACATCAGCAAAAGTTTTGTTTCAAACTAAACCAAATAATTTTTTCTATTTCAAGCATTTAATTAAAAATGATTAGAGGTTTTATTTTAAAGAGAAGTTGCTTCCAATTGACACAAACCCAAGAATTAATGGGTTTTTTTTTTTTTTTTGAATATGGGAGAATGGGACATTTTGATTTTGGAGGAATTTGGGGATACTACTTTGAGAGCTGTCAGAATAGACACAAAAGCAGCCATGTAGTCAGCATTTATTACCCTGCTTTATTCTGTATGCATTCAGATACAAACCCAGCTGAGACCATAACAGTCCATTTTCACAAAGCAGATTTAGGGCCGGTATTTATTTGCCTTTCATGCACATTTCTAAAGGCATATTTGCTAAGCAGAAGTGTGAGAAACTACTGCTTGACCTGAAGCATCTACAGCTGGCTGGAGGAAGCAGAATTTCTAGAATTACTAGTGGTTTGGTATCACCAGGATTAAATTGTAGCATTTCTCCTGTGGTAAATAAAAATTCTAAGGTCTAAGGTTTTTGTTTTGTTTTCACCCCCCAGTAAATGTAAAATCTCCTTATATTTGTTTATATCTTTTGTTAAGGTTATTCCAGTTTCTGTAAAACTCACCCTCTTTTTCCCCCCTTGCTGTTTAAAAGATAAGTGAGCCTGCGAGCTCGGATCCCGGGGAGCCGACCCGACCCCCGCAGTGTGGCGGGGCTGGTTCCCCCGGGCCGGCAGGAACTCGAGCCGGGGCCGGTGGCACGGCGAGCAGCCCTGGGGATCGGAGCCGGGCTGGGGCTGGCCGCTGGCAGCTCCGGGGGCGGCGGGGCCGGTCCCCCGGGATGTGCGGGGCCAGGGCGGGCCAGGCGGAGCCGGACCGGGAGAGCCGCGGTGCCGCGTGGAGCGTTCGGAGCGCGCGGGGCTGGGG
>VXBQ01007736.1:641262-717824 GCA_013400175.1 Phainopepla nitens
AGGTTAAAACGAACCTCCTTCCTCTCCACCCCCCCCACCCCCCTCTTCCCCCTAGGCCCAGCCAAACTCATTGTCTCCCAAAGCACTCATAAGCACCAGCCATCAGGTTCCCCCGCAACAAATGGGAGAAAAATTCCACAAGAGAGAATGCAAAGGAACAAAAGGAATAACACCCAACCCCCAACAATGTGACACTGGCCTACACCTGAGGAAGACACAGTGAATAAATATCCCACTGGTCATTAAATTTGGAGGTGATTTCTCTGCAAGGAGATACAATTTAAAGTTCCTCTGAAGCTCTTAAGATTCTGTGGATGTGGGAGCCAATTGGACAGGAGAACAAACTATTTATGTAACACACACTCCAGGCTTGCTTCCAAAATGCTGGCCTTTGATCAGGAAAAGACATTATCCAAAGCCAACCCTAGAAATACCAGCCAGAGTGCCAGAGTGACCAGATGGTGCTCAGGTACCGCTGCAGCCCCCTGGACCGATTCCCTTGCAAACACTGGCAACTGTGATGGGGAAGGATGCACCCTCCTTCCCCACCGCTCCCTTCATAAATCCAGCAAGGGGTGCCAACTTTCCCCAGCAGCATCAGGCACTCCTGCAGCTCCCTACTGCTCCTCTCATAAGCACATTGCCAGTGGGCCCTCACAGTGCCAAATATTGCTGCATCTTCCAAACTGCCTCCCTGTCAAGCACTGGCAGAGGTGCTACAACAGTGTCACTGCTGATCCGTTCCTCCTTACCCTTTCAATTGCAGGTACTAGCAGTGATGCCAAGGCATTCAAATCGTGCGAGCCATAGATAAAGATGCTTTGTAATAATACCTTCTTGCAAGAAATGGCAAAAAGACCCAAGTATCCATATGGTGCTCTAATAACCTTCCCTTGCCCTTTATGGCTCACAAACACTTGCAAGGATACCAAGCTGCCCAGAGTAACCTTACAAATCTTTGAGGGACTCCCTAATCAGAGGAAAAAGAATCCTTCAGTGCTGCTGTCAGGTTGTTTCACTTACTTATATGTAGTTCACAGCCATCACAGTTGTTTATAAGCAACTGCTCTTACAATAACTACTATCTCTTCTGTCTTCACCACCAGGAGAGCTGCCCTGAGGAAACCCCCAGATGTACACAGGCAATAACCCTAAATGCTATGACATAAACCAGTGCTGCTAAATTGAGTTTCTTCACCTGCCTGTTTAGTGTGACAGGATTTGATGGCAGACTGTGTTTCAGTGGTCCACTGATAGGGCCTAAGATTTTGGTACATGTATCAAGAAGGAAAAAGAAAACATGGCCCAAGTGATGGGCCTTAGTGTCTTAGAGAGCTTATGCTAATGAAAAACTTAGGCGTTCCAATCTGTTCCAACTACTGCCATATATTTTTTACTGACCCACAAACCAAAATCGACCTTTGGCAGGCTAAAAGGAGAGAAGCAGATTTTTTCTAATACTATCACCTGAAAGCATTGTCCCTGCTTCCCTCCACTGATACCAATTGGCCTCTTTGGCCAGCTACTAACCCATGCTCCTTCCGCTTGTAAAGGAAAAAACTGACATAAGATGAAAGGCTGCTTCTATGCTCCAAATGCCTCATACTTTGATTAAAAATGTTTTTCTCAATTAGAGATTGATTTTTGCTGTTCATTAAAGTGATGGATGTCAGAGCTGATGGACGTGATATTTTACCCTGCGGTGGCCTGCTATATAAATGGGTAGGAGAAACCGGAGGCTCCAGTTTGCTGGAGTGGAGTTGATGACCAGGACTGGGATAAAATAGGCCAGTCAGAGGATGGAGAAATGAGTGCCACACTGCTCAGGGAGGAGCAGGGGAAAGCTCTCATTGCAGAGTTTTGTAGTCAGTCCTTACCACTTTATCTTTCTGAAGGCACCATGGAAGCTGAAGAGAGAGACAGAGATATGGGGTGTTTTGTGGGGTTACACAGTGGGGATGAAGATATGGATAAATGCCACAAGCTGGTAAGGTTTTATATGCATGCCATGCAAAATTTCCGCAACTCAAGCTCAGCTTTCCCTCTAGGAACTCACACCCTGACACTGCCATCGAAAGGACATTCCATGAGACGAAGAATAGGCTGTCCTTAAACTGCATGGGATAGCTTCAAGCTAAGATACAAAATTCGAGAGCTTCAAATATATAACCAACTGTACTGCAGTTTTTCCCAAAATTAATCCACCTTTACCACTCACTTTCTGCAGGGCAGGGCCATACCTTACTTATGTTGCTACCAGAAAGAGTAAGGCAGGAAGTTACCAGAAGCTGCAGTATTTTCCAATGCTGTACCCATAGTGCTTTTGGCATTATTAGCCCTGGCCATGTGAAGGAGAAAAATCAGGAGTCATACACATGAAATAGTGGAGTCAGACCTCTACTGGAAATGGCAAAGTGCACACAAATATGAAATCTT
Organism: Phainopepla nitens; assembly: GCA_013400175.1. Taxonomy (NCBI): domain Eukaryota; kingdom Metazoa; phylum Chordata; class Aves; order Passeriformes; family Bombycillidae; genus Phainopepla; species Phainopepla nitens. The sequence goes on from VXBQ01007736.1 coordinate 643,699, forward strand.
CCTGGGGTTTGGTCTCCTCAGAACTACCTTTAGAAGGGAGTTTGGGTGTCCATACATCTTCAGAACTGTGATACAGGCCCCAGACAACCCAGCTGGATTTTACAGACTTTTTCAACCTACTGCACACCCATCAGTGCTTTTGCAGGCAAGGAAAGAGAAAGAAATGTGCCCCTGCCCCAGAGGAGAGTCCTGATGCAGCAGGAATTCAAAGGCACAATTCAATGGCCTGACAACAGTCCTCATATAAAATGTCCCAGTCTCTGAGAAAGCCATTTGGGATGAGCAGCTACATCAGATATTACAGCAGCTTCACTCTTTGCTGGGGCAATAGCAGGAGGATTCAGGTGTGCATAATGTTATGATTGCATTAAATGGGCTGAACAATGCCCTTCATGCCGTGCTATCCTTCTGCCTTCAGCAGGGATGTAGAGCAGCCACATGGCAGTCACTAGTGCACAATGAAGGGCTGAAACACAACTCTTAAAAAATCCACCTGCTCCCTTTCACCGTTGAAATCTTTATCTGTAGGTCCCCCATCTCCTTCAAGTTCCAGTTTTAGACACAAACTATGTGTGCATATAAAAACACACACGCACACAGACATATATATTTGTATGCTGATGAGATCGTTAAATTTATCAGCTCTCCAATTCATTTGAGGTTCGTTATGGAGCTGCTCTGCTCCTAGCAGCGCTGCTCCTTTCATCTGGAAATGGAAATAGAACGGCCTTCACCCCTTTCTCGAAATTAAAGTGAAATGGGTACCATTTTATTTTAAGTGCCCATTAACTAAAGCGTAACTGAAACCTGAAACCAAGTTACAATGGGTGCCTCAGGGGAATGAACATAGGAGAGAACACACACACACACGCACACGCACACGCACACGCACACGCACACGCACACGCACACGCACACACCTGCACACATGCGCGCGCGCGCACACACGCGCAAGCACCCACCAACAGCAAGTGGCGGCAGGCACAAAAATCAGGGGAATAAACATCAAAGCACTTCAAACTGCAGTGATAGTTAAAAGCCTATTTTACACCCAAAAATGGTGAGAGATGCAGGCCCAAGAGCTCTTCAGTGCCTTTGAAAGACCCATTTAAGTCTTATTAAAATATTACTTGCCTTTTTTTTTTTTGGTGCCTTTTACTGGATTTAAACTCTTAATTCATTTACTATACTAGGCTATTGTAAGGGGAAAAAAGACTCAATACTGTTAGTAAAAGGATCTAATTGGTAACTTCTTTTTATCTCAGAAGCACCCCCCCTCTGTCCCTCCTCCTCTCATTACTTACAGGTTGAGTCATAGCAGCTTTCTTAATCTTTGGAGATTATTCTTTTGTGGTTTGATGAGACTTCATTAGACTCTTAAATCTTTTCATTTCACCTCATTTAAATATTTTGGCCAATTGCTGAAGTTAATGATGATGAATAGGATTAAGATTAAAGGCTTAAAAGGGTTAGGAGGAGGAAAAAATATATTTCATTTCCAACAATGCATACAGAAGTCTCTATTCCTCAGTGTTGCATTACCTCTCTGTTAGGACTGTGGCTTGTAGTTCTTGGCAGGTCTCTGTCATGGATGCATCTGTCTCTCTGCAATATCTCTTTTTGGCATCGAGTTCAGTAGAAAAAAACAGGACCTTTGCACTCTCTTTGCATATGCTCACTTGTTCTTTGTGCTGTCTGCCTCTGCTTGTGCTCTGGCTGTGCTTCCTTGACTTATTCTAAACCCACGTATCTGAGTATAACCTTTCAAAGATGTCATTTAAAATAAAAAGATCCCACACAATTATATAGATGAAATTATCCTTATCATTTTGCACAGTAATTTACAAGAAAACCAGCCTGAAACTCTTGTCTGTGCACAGTACAACCCTTTCCCAAAGGGAAAAAGTCTTCTCCTTTGTTATTTTTAAACTCCTTTCTATATACTGATTTCCTCTGGTACAAAGTTGAAAATTCATCCTCATAGTATATGAAACCACAGAAATTGGACCAAACTGGAAACAAAATAAGTCATATTTCCCCATCAGTTTTTGCTTGAAAACATAAATATAATCTCACAGAAACTGCAATTCTAGGAAGTCTTAGATCAGTTTGCACAGGCTTGAGTCCCTCTGGCTGCTATTTCAAAATCAGTGGAGAAGAGAGCTCATCAAGTGGCTTGGGTGGGTAATAGAAGTTGCCAAATGAAACCAGGCAATTCTCTATCAAACTCAGCTTTGCCAGGTAAATTGTGAGCTGGTGGTAATATCCCTCAACAAAAATTTCTCCTCTGCTATGTCTGAAGCAGCAAGGAAAAGGTGGGTGGATAGCAGTAGCCACTTCCTGGAGCAGCACCAGGAACTTGTCAATGCCATAAAAGACCCCTGCTCTGACTGGGCATTCTCCATGTTTATGTAAACACATCTTCGATCCTCAGTGTTGTAAATCTAGATCTTCTCCAACACCAACTTTTTTAACAAGTGAGAGGATGTTGTGGTGGGCTAAATTGTTTACACTGGGTTTTGGGTACTTTACACTGAGTTATTATTTTGCACTGGGTATATGCTAACTTGCAGTAAGGTTCTGGTTGTGTTGGGTTATTTTTCCCTGCCTTCCCTCCCCCTCACTGTGGTGGTGGCCCCTTCCCCCTACCTGCCCCGGGTTGGCTTCTCCCTCTGTCCCATTGGCCAGTGGTCTCCCTTCCCAGCTTCCCCCTCTCCCTGGGGGCATAAAATCCCCTGACCAGGTGAACCCATTATCTTTCTTCTCTGCTCCTGGCAGGGGAGTTTGCTGCCACTCTGTCCCTTCCCCTGCCTAAGAATAAGTTCTGCATTAAACCAGGATTACAGCACAGAGGAAAGAGCGTCTCTCCTTTTGTCCATGATGGGTCCTCTCTACCTGAGGCTGGTGTTTTAGCTCTCAGGGGCACAGAGAGAGGAATACCATCAAGAGGAGAGTGAATACATTTTCCAGGCTTCAGTGAAAAAGCTGCATGGGAGGGAACATCATTTATATGGCTTACTGTGGGGAATAAAGGGAGCTATGGGACTGATGAAGATTCCTGGCATATTGAACAAACTGTACTGAAGCTCTAACCTAAAATATTTATAACAATATTTACCAGAAGAGTTCATGTTAGACTTGGCTGGGGCAGAGCAGGTCCTTTAGCAAAGAAGGAATGTGCACAGTGCTGAAGGCTGGGCTCAATGAAAGATAAGCAAGGAGGGGAATGAGAGCTGAATGGAGGGAGCTGGAAGATCATTTGGTGTTGCCTTAGGCAAAGCACCAAGTCTACAAAAGAAGCAGTTCTCCTAACATGAGTGTAAGGATCAAGTATACTGATACCAAACTTGACAGGGAAAAGCTAATGGGACGTACAAGGATGGACAAGTACAAGGATTTGCCACCCCAGGCTGAGGGAAATATGTGTACACTAGGCAGGCCTATTTCAGATCATCCTTGTACAACACTCTCACCAACTCTGTCCTTCGGCCAGTGTGAGTAGAAGACCTGGAGAGGAAACCCCAAGTGTGTTCACAGCTCAGGACAATGCAGCACTAGCAACAGAAATCTTGCCTTCTGGATGGCAACTCAAGTAGCTGAGCCATTTCCTAAGAAAGAGGCGATATTTCCTCATTGCTGAAATGAGAGACCTTTTGGAAAATCCTAGACATTGGCGGCAGTGCATAATCATTGTCCTGGCACAACAGAAATGTGACTCTCCCAGTGGAGGTTGCCTACCTTAAACGTGTCCAGAAATGTGTTTGGTTGTTTACACTTCTTAAAGTCTCAGCAGTACCTTCTCTAACTGCAGGGTAGAAAAATCCTAGTGTGCTCAACAAATTCAAAATCAAATGTTTTGGCTGGCACAGTGGGCTTGAACCAGAGACTTCCAGAGATAAAAGCAGCAGGTAAGGAATCAAGTGGTTGCTCATCAGCAGACTGCAGAGCAGTCTGATAGCTGTGCAGGATGTTATGGATGCAGAGGCGAATTTTGAAGGGCATATGGACGAAGAGAATTTTTACTCCTTAAAACTACTCCTTAAAAGTCCTCTCCACTGCCAAGCAGAGAGACTGCTGGAAGAACAGCTGTGTTGGGTATGGGGAGTGTGCAATGGCCCATCACAGCCACATCCATTCCCAGAGCACATTTTCCATCTTCATTTGCTGCCATAAGCATTTGTGCAAGTTGGTAAATATCATGCAGATATCATATTCTGTGGCAAAGCAGACAATCTCTTTTCAAAATGCACTCAGTTTTTAAGGGCTTCATCTGAAGTAATGCAAGAAAGAAAAGAAAAAGAAAACATAGTTTCCATTTTTTTCTTTTTCAAGATTGAAATTTTAATTTTTTTTAAACTGTATCCAATATCAGCATTTGGAAGCTGTCAACAGAATCCACATATTATTATTTAAAAGAATTAAATTAAAAACAATTTTAAAAGATAAGAAAAGCAAGGTTTAATACAGATATAATAGATTTTTTTTCATTCCTTGTTCCTGGAAACCAAGCCTTGAAGGCTTTCAATTCAGTAAAAAGGAAAAAGGACCTCAGGATATTGCTCAAGGATTCAGAACTTTCAAAAGAGAAATGTAAGGAAACATCAAAGGCAGGTGTGTGCATGCATGAGTGTGCTGCCCATGTGTCTTTGTATGCCTCTCCTCTTTCTCAGGGGCATAGATGCATCTTGGCCCCTTGTCTCAACTCCATAATGAGTTACTGTTCCCTCTGAGCTCTCTTTCCTTCAGCCTAGGAAAAACAATCGTGTCTCTGAGGTTGGGCCTTCAGTCGCCCACAGCTGCAAACTTGTCCAGTTTTCTGAGAGATCTTGGGTTACTCTTGACCTGGGCTGCTGTGCTACTTTCCCTGAGCCTTTCCTTTAATTATCACATATTGATTCAGCTTTTTAGCAAATAACTGTTCATAAAGAAATGTTAAAGTCAGTGAAAAAAACCAAAACAGACCAACATTCCTTTACATATTTAAAAAAAACCCTAAAATTCAAAACTATTTCATATCTGGATAAACACCTGAAGCTCCAGAGAAAACTGAAGAGAGGCCAATTCCAGGACAAACAGATGGGTCTCATGCCTGTCTGGGATGGGAAAGAAAAATCTGCATCCCAGATATGACTATGGCAGTACAGGATCTGAGCTGTATTTCCCACACCTCCAATAGTTCAAGATAATGCCACAAGCTAGTACCACATTGTTGGGGGTTGGGTGTTATTCCTTTTGTTCCTTTGTATTCTCTCTTGTGGAATATTTCTCCCATTTGTTGCGGGGGAACCTAATGGCTGGTGCTTATGAGTGCTTTGGGAGACGATGAGTTTGGCCGGGCCTAGGGGGAAGGGGGGGGTGNGGATCGGCTGCCCAGGGGGTTTGTGAGGCAAAAGCCTTCCCCATCCTCTTCCCGTCTCTGCCATGGGGTCCCTGACTCTGTTTCTCTGTTGCTATGTCGCAGTTATTGTTGGTTTTCTGTATCTTGTTGTACGCACTAGTAAAGGACGGTTATTCCTTCCCCATATCTCGCCTGAAAGCCGTTTAATTTAAAAATTATAATAATTCGGAGGGAGGGGATTTACAAGGGGGGGCTCCTGCCTTCCCTAGCAGATACCTGTGTTTTCAACCTAAGACACACATGCACGTACTTGCTGCTTTATATGCAATATTCCCAAATTCCAAAATGAAAAATTTTCTAGCTGACAGTATGCTTACATTAATACAGCCTCAATTTTAATGAATTAACATATCCCAACTGAACTGAACTGAACTAAACTAAACTAAACTAAATTAAGAGTCACCATCTAATCCATGCACTCCCATCCAGCTCTTCCAACAAAAAAATCTAGCATTGCCCAGGCACAAGTAACAATGATGTAAACCATCTTTTTAGCAACAACTGAAAAAGGCTGTCTGGGTAGAAGGTGCTGGTGGATCTGTGTCTGCCCATGGCCTTCTCACTGAGTTATGCCTGCTTGTGACCTTTACTTCTTTTGCTTGTGGTTAATGAATAGCCATTCACCAGACAAACCTCACTTCAGTTGAGATTCTTTTGACAGCCATTAAATCCTATGTATTTTTTTATTTTCCCCTCATTTGTTACAGTGCTGTGCACACAGAATGGAGTGTCAGCTATGAATCAGCAATCACCAAGGCTTGGCATTGATCAAGGTGAGTATTTTCATTCAAGTATTCTTAAGACTCTTGTCAGTACCCAGCTGCTTCCTCACAGGCTCCCAATAATCCCAGCACTATTTCTTTTGAATGAGACAAAAATAGCCTTCATTGATAAAGACTACTGAAAACAGTAGTTTTTGCCTAGAGAACTGGGTCAATCCAATAGTTGGATTTGTAATACCAACATGGAGACTACTCCATGCCAGCCTGATGGAACCATTACACATCAGAGAACACGAATGGACTGAGCAAAAAGGAGGAGAATCAAAGGCAGAAGTGGACAGATGAAGCAAAAAAGTAGCCCAGCTTAAAACCCTACGCATAGAGATTTACAGGAGAACAATCAAAAACCAAAAAAAATTCAAATTATTTTTATTAGCTGAGATGGTCTCCTAGCCCAAACATATCTACACTATCATAACGGCAAGGACACTGTAAGTAGACAAGTGGAAAGAACAAAGATGATGTTGAGCTCTGCATAAAGATGTAGGTGGGGGCCCACAATTAGGAATTCAGAGCTGCGCCACGTGCTGCCATTTAGATCTGAAGTTCCAGTTGGATCCTGTTAGAAGAAAAGGTCAATCCCAAAGACACATCTGGCTATAGAGCCAAAGAAACCCCAAGAGTTGATATGCTGAGTCCCAAAACTAAAGTCAATGTTACGATTGCACATAAGAAGAGTGCTCCTAAAAGGCATATTTGGAGAACGGCCAAAACAAAAGAGTCTGATTCCCTCCATCCCACCATGTTATAAATCAGTCATGCTGCTGAAAAGTAGGCAGTACCAGTGGGATATGGGCCCCGGTTTCGTGACAGTGGCAATGTGCAGGATACTCTCAGCTATGCTCACATCCCTCCTTGCAGACCCAGAGTTTGTAGGTTAAAGGACAAAAATTATCACTAGCAGAAGTGGGAAGAATTTCACAGAATTCAATGTGGTAAAGCTCTCTGCACCTTTTCTAAATATTCCCCGAGAAGAACTTAAAGACTAATTTTGCTGTAGCTCATATGATGAATGTTGTCTCTTTTTTCTGTGTAGAAATTATCTGGAAATGGTGGGTTGCTAGTTTAGTTTTATGAGCTCCTAAAACTATCCTTTGAATAATAATTGGCCTGAAGTTCATCTGTTGAAGGAAGTTCAATATTCAGTATTCAGCTCAGGGCAACAGCACACTGATCTGGAAGAGGGGGCTTGGGGGGAATGACTCCCTCCAGAGTCACAGCCACATCACATGTGGCAAACCAAGTTTAAAATAGCTGCAGACAGAGAGGAGATCTGTCATTTGGAAATTACTTGTGCTCTGTTTGAAGCAGCCGTTAGCTGTGCAGCAAACAGACTCTGCAAATAGAATTGCTGTGTGCAACACAACCTGGGACTAATGTAACCTCCTGTTTCTGATTACCAGGACAAGCTCTGAAGCCTGCCATCCACAGAAACTAATACCAAGGACTAGGGAATGGAGAAAGTTTTATGGAACACAGGGCAACAGAAGCCAGTTTGCATTATTAAAATTAAATCTCCAAAAGGAATTGCTTGTCTGTCCTTGATACAGAGAGCTAACTCTAATAAGATCTTTAATCATAAGGAGGCCTCCACAAGGCTGGCATTGGAGGAGAAAGTAATGCTGCGAATTTCTAACCATGAGAGTGTGAATTTAAAAGTGGATATGTGTCTGCCTAGCTCTTGGGCAGCAACCAAAAAAAAGAGAAAACAAACTCTTCACTGATAATACAGCTTATTGAAATAGTTCCACACGGTAAGTTAAACCAGACAAAAACAATGCTGAAGTGCAATGAGTTTTGCTTTGATTTCTTTCTAAATTAGCTATTCAGTTCTATTAGAAGAGGAAATTTCAGCCTATGCTGGACACATTCTCTCCTTAACAACTGAGGCAGGATCTCAGTACAGCCAAGTATATATTCCTTCGAAGTAGCTATTTTTATAAAATGGTAGGACTGGCTAAAGGACGCAATAATGGCACGCTCCTTTTCCTGCTCCATGAGGAAGTCACTCTATCTCCCTTCCCCACAGACATATAACAATATATCCTTGCACTTTAATTCTTATAACTCTCCCAAGGCTTGCAGCACTGGACTTGGTCTCTCTGGGTAGGGAGGATATTGGCAGCTCAGTCCACTGACAGTGAGGTGAATACCCTTAGGAGGTGGTGTATTGCTGCTAGTACTGCCTTTTACATTTGCAGCAATAAGAGCAACTCTGCAAAGCTGGCCCTCCCTGGCCTCTTCTCACAAGTTGCTGCTCTGAAAGGTTTTGCCTTGGGCCAAACAAAATAATTTGTGTCAAGTGAAATGATGTTTTCCATCTTTTTCTTTTTCTCCTCCTGTATGAAAAAGAAGAGCAACTCAACAAGAGGCAAACCAACCAAAACAAAGAGGGTTTGGTTCAACACATGCTAGTTTTTCTATCTCCAAATGTTTTGTTTCAGAAGCCAAAGAGAATAATATTTGCACATCTTTAACCCTAACCAGAAGAGTTCATTATGGAACTGGTGGCAATCTGCAGACTGTATAGGCATTAACTTAAACCACACACATTTTGATTTGAGCAATTATGTTTTCTGGGCCTAATTCCCACTAGTTTAATTTGGATATTTTGTGTCATCACTTTTTGTACCCAACAGTTGTAAAATGTAACCATGCACTATTAAACAGCTGCTGCCTTCCACAGGTGGCTGCCTTTCAGAATGAGGTGAGAATATCTCCTGTATTGCACAGAGGAGTTGTGAGGTTTAATTCATTCATGTTTGTGAACAACTCTGAAAGCTTCATTTAAAACCCGCTGTATTCTTTGCAGGCTACATTTCCCGAAGGAAAAGAGTGCAAAGTAAAATGGCAGTTTCACTGACAGACACTGGACACATCTACATCTAGACTGATCCTAAAAAAAATATTCCCTGTATTGCACTGGAAAGCCCAGCTACACTGCATATTGCGCATATGCATTTTCAATATCTACTATGTATCCTATACATGTATTTCAATAGCAACGTTTCAATAAATTCAGTATTAAGTCCAATAGCTTTGACCCATGTGCATTCCGAGCTTCACTACTGTTATTAGCACAAGAAAAAATGCTGTATTGGACACCCAATAAGATTTTATGTACAGTTCATATGAAATAAAAGCTATGTGGGAAATTCTTTCAGGTCTTGGGCATGTCTTCTGCTTCTGCACTGTTCAGTATCACAACAACCGTGAACAATTTCTAGGCATACAGTGACACTTATTTGATATAACTGTGGTATTGAATCAACAGTCTATATCCTGACTGGGATTTACTGCTGTGTTGGAAGCTGAGCAGACATGAGTACTTTTTCTCCTGGGTCAAACCATTCAGCCATGTCAATTTGATCAAACATTTTGCCACCATGCTTGAAAGTGTACAGCAGGGAAGATCTGGTTCCATTGCAATTTTACTCACAAACCAGAGCTACTGGGTACCAAATCACTTCAGCGTTCATGTCCATCTTCATCCATAACCCCTGGAACACAACAAGCAACTTTATCCTACTTTTCCTCTGTGATGTGACTGAAGAATGTTAAGGACAAGCATCAGGATCTTGGGATGGAGGGAAGAAGGCAGGGAGGGAGAGGAAGGCGCAGAGGGAAAGGAAGGCACAGAGAGGCAGACAGGTCTCCATTACTTATTTCTGGATCTTGATAACAGACCTTTTGAAGAAAGGGTCCCTTGTATCTCCATAATATAGTAACTGATCTCAGTCTTTCTTACAAAGGTTCTCTCAGAAAGTCTCAGAGTACGACCTGTTTACAGGAGAGTTAGTTTCAAGGGAACTATAAAAAATGTTGATCCATTGCCACCATCCAGGATAGTTCCCTTTTAGTCTGGAAAGCATTTTCTAGCTACAAAAGTACATTAAAACCTTTGTGCATCAAAGTCTGTCTGCTTGTGCACCCCAGGCACACAGGGCTGAACCTGCGCCCCACCTATCAATTCCAGCTGTTCTTGCCAGGCTGTTTTCAACCACTTGCATTAACACTTCATGTTACATTCTTGTTCTTTTGCCCCTGTTCACATGCAGAAAATTCTAGATGGTCCATTCAGGATCTTGTAACTTAGGCCCCAGACAACGCTCACGCTTGCCTGCTTTTCCTGTCCCAGGAAATAGATGTAGGTATTTCACATTTAGATTGGGCAACAACAAAAATTAATTAGCTGTGGACTTTGCATAAAACCAGCAGAGAAGTATGTAATACTCTCCAGAGAGGGTAAATGTTATGAAGTCAAGGAGGCCTTTGTGCTGCACAGGAAGGAGACACACTGAGAAGAACAAGAAAAAAGTGGGAAAGGAGGCCAGGTGGGAGAAATGGAGAGCAGCTCGTTTAGGTGTGCCCTGCAGACAAAGTGGCAGGCAAATTAAAAAGCAGCCGGGAGAGCAAGAGAGATGGTGAGAGGAAGGGAGAGGGCCACTGAGAAATCAAGAGAGACACAGACAGTAAACAGGTACAGAAAGAGATCAGAACTGGGAGCAGGATGGAAAAAGCTGAAGACCAGAAAGGGTGTTTCCATTAGTATTTTCATCTGACCCAAAAATGTGCTCACATAAAAAAAAAAAAAATTGCCAGCTTAGAGAAAGAACTGCTCAGACAGCAAGGAAAGTGGTTTTGACAAAACAGCCAACTTAGGAAAGAGCTGTCTGCATAAGTGATCAGCTTAAACCACACTGACAACTTGCATGGTCCAACCTTCCCTCTGATCCAGACTCTCTGGTCCGGGCTTCACTGACTAAAGTAACTGGGTCATTACCATGCCATGAGGGTGCTTATTCTGATTTCTCAGACTCACAACGTGGTTATGGGGATACACCAGCCCTCTCACTGCAAACACAGGGCTTTCTAACCTGCCTATCATGGCAATTTCGTTGATGGGCATGGTCCAGATTTGTTTCAAGTTTTTTTTAACTTTAATAGTTTTACCCTTGAAAGATCAGAGGAGAAGAGATAGTCCTGAATTGACAGAAGGGAGTCAATAAGCTTCTTTTCATTAGATAATGACTCTGCCTCCACTGTACTCACATTTAACTGTAAGCCCCTTCCATAAAGTAAAATAGTTTGGTTTGGCTCTGTGTGTGTGTATGTTAAGGGAAGAAATAGATCAAATTCAAGAAAGTGCTGAACACTCCTGCTCCTTGCTTTGCTGGTTATTTTTCCTCCCTGGCAACTGGCCTCCCTCCGAGAATGCTGGCTTGTGGATGAAATGAAATACAATACAACTGTATTTTGTATAGCATCTCTCAAGTAAACAGGATCACAATTGCTCTGCGGGCTAAATGATAAAAAACAGCACAGAGAGAAGGAAATTAAGAGACAGAAATGATGGAAGAAAACCAGCTGCTTCCAGAGGAAGGAAGCACAGGTCCGTGGCGGAGGCTCTGGGTTGGAAAATGACAGGAACAGGCTTAGATCTTAGAGCTGCCAGACTTCATACTTTGACCTTGAACAACCTGCTTGACCTTATCAGGGCTCAGTTTCCAGTGCAAGACTTCTGCTTGTTAACTCTTCCCTGCCTTGGGAAGTCAGAGATTACTGCATTCAAGTCTGTGGGGTGCTCTGACACAATCCAGGCAAGGACTTATGTGGCAGGGTGGGTAGAGGTATGCTAGAAGGTAGTGGCACACAGAGTGATTTGAATCTTTCAGGATGCCAATACCTAAAAAGAGTCACAGTAAGCCACTGAGCATGATGATGCCACTGAAATAATTTAGCAAATTGTATTGAAACAGAGGGGTGAGAAGGAAATTTCACTGCAGCAGGACAGCCTTGCCTCATACCCAGTGCGACAGGAGGAGGTGGCAGCCATTCTATTCCTTAAAAGCAGTTTCACTCTAGGGACAGATATTAAGGAATGGAGTAGCTGCCAGTGGCAGAACTGTCTGAGCATGTTAAATTTGGGTAGCATGTGGTACGGTGGTCATTTATAACCATGACGCTAACAGTACAAAACATATTGCTTATCACTATCAGAGGGCTGGGAAGGATGGCTAGAAAAATGCCTTGCAATCTGCTGCTGAGCAGTTCAAATACGGAAAAGCATGAGAAGTGATGACCCAAATGGCTAATGAACGTGTTTCATTACATGCTGACAGTGAACAGCAGGCTGACATAATACTTTTCAAGATAAGACATGATTTTGAAAGCACTTTAATTTTTTTCTTTTTTTTTTTTCCTTGGGTTTTTTTTTTTTTGGCAACCTACTAGTCTGTTTCAGTGAAGAAGGGGTTAGTGTGCTCTTCAGCCTGGCTGTGGAGAGGACAAGCTGAGGCATACCTCAAAAATACTGATTTCTTGAGATCCATCCATGTCCCTCTGTATTCAATACCCTTCACAAGTTCATTCTCCAGTTCTGCTTTAAGGTGCATAATTATCTACATATGGACAGAAAAAGGGAAGACACGAGCAGGTGCTGCCTGAGACACATCCTTTTCAAAGGACAGATGAGGGAAAAAACACAGATATTAGAAGTTAGCTTCTTGCTTCTCTATATGGGACTTGAGTAGCTCTCCTCCCTAATTTTCCTTCCATTTCCTTTTCCTTTTCCTTTATCCTTTTTCCTTTATCCTTTTCCTATCCATTATCCTTTTCCTATCCAGTTAATTCAGAAAAGAGCCTTGAATTAGAGTGGTTAGATGCTGAGAGAGGGCCTTACAGAGAACAAAGGGGAAGCTGCTGGTCCAGGTTGCTGCTGCCCCTGGAAGCAATGGGCCAGGGGTTGAGCCACCCTGAGCCTCCAGCTGCAGGGAGGCTGGCTGCTGCCCCCTTGCTTTCCTGCCACATCCTTCCCTGCCCATCAGCCACAGGATTCATATACATACACAATGCTGAGTGGGACTTGACCCCAAACAGCACAGAGGGGGCTCTGACGCAAGGAACTGGTGACAGTTCACAACTCCAGAGGACCTTGCTGTCCACCTCTGCTGATCTTCACAGTGGCAAGGCCCTGGAAAAGTCACAGCACCAGGCTCATAGGACACCTCACATAGGACACCTTTCCTGCTTTCCTCCTCAAGGATCCAAGTCAGACCCAGCTCATGGAGCAGGAGCACTGTTTTCCTCAGCTTCCAGAAGTAGCATTCACGAAGTCAGACACATCACATGTGCACCTCCATAGCAATGAGATGAGGCCCATCGTGGAAAATGAGGGGCAATGGGAAAAAATATGGGAGTGGGCTCTTCAGATGAGGGATAGCTGCTTCTGCCTTGGCTGGTGCCAGGCAGCATAAACCAAGAGGAATGGGCGGGAGTGACATCCACCTCTGCCACTGTTGGGGTGGAGAGAGCCCTGTATATTGAGCCCCTTCTGCCCACCAGACATTAGAGTTTTTATTATTTCATTGCATAACCACATTGGTCAGAGATTCCAAATCAGAGCTGCACTGACGTCTTCATCTTTACACTGGTATTTGAACCTTTGGCCCTGGCTGACAGAGTCTGAGATCCATCCTCCTGGGACCCCCTCCTCTACCCCATTCCCATTGCTCAGAATGTGGCAAGAAATTCAGAGCTCCTGCTGTGCCTGAGAAGTAGTTTGCATTGTCTTCTTCTCTGAATGTCTCCAAAGTGGATAGGCAGCAAAAATCATTAGAAAGCCAAAATACTGAGACTTTGAGGAAAACCTTTCAGGAGTGTGAGTACTATTGGGACCAGATCACATATCTTGATCTAGTAGTACATATGGCCCTGGTTTTCATGCTGATTCCTTCTAACCAAGGCTCTACAGAAATTATTAAGAAACTGCTACCAAGTTGTCGCTAAGGGAAAGGAGGTTCTTTATATGACGCATAAAGTCTTGGCATTGAGGGGAGCTCAAGTCTGATCTAGCCCCTCCAGGTGAATGTAAATTATTTTTTTATGCATCTTTCATTACCTTATTTAGTGAAGGCAAATTATACCACAATCAAATGCTGTGGTCACCCTGCGTTCTTCCTGGCTACCCTCACAGATGGGACCATCTGTACAGTCTGCACCCTGGAAGAACCATGAACCATGAGTAGATGATGTCTTTCTCAATGGTCTGACTTTGAAATTCAGCAATTCAGCCTCTGTCAGCAACATCTAGACTTCATCCCTGTGAAGTGTTCATGCCACTACCTCTTGCAGTAAGGCTATCAGAGCTTTTTTCCAGATTCCCTGCTTAACCTCAGGCAGACCTGTGTAGCTTTAAGTAGCATATTACAGTAATGAGGGCCCATGATTATTTCTAAGAATATGCCCTCCTTTCCATTAGTAACCCCCCATGATATGAAGCGCTATCTTTTCTGCTGCCACCAGTCACTAGCAAGCCATTGGGGCTGCAAAGGAGGATAGAACAGCCTGTCATAAAGAAAAAGTGAGAGGAGCGCATAAACTGCGAGAGTGGGTGGGGGAAGGAATAAGAATAGACAGTCAAAATGCAAAAAAGACAAAATGCAATTTTTCTTCAAATGCCTGGAGACAAGACAGATCCCCCAGCTTCCTTCCCCTCCCTTGCCCTCTTGCCTGAAAAGAGAAGAGGTAGTTAACATAGGAAAGCCCCTCAAATAAGCCCTGACAGCCACATATTCAGAAACTGATGGCATTTCCCTAAACACTGTTTGTAAAGTGGTAATTATCCAGCAGGCAGTGACAGCTGGCACTTAGCACTGAGAGAGAACATGAGTGGACAAAGAAGAAAGGGATCCTGCTGTAATTGAACAAAGGGTAAAGAAATATATAAAACATAATCAGAAAAATACAAAGATTGCTGGCTGTGCTAATAGGTCACCTCATGTTCCTGGTTCATCTTGAAATGATTGAGTTTGAATGCAGATTCAGACTGACATCCTTCAAATCATTCCACTGGCAACAGCGCTGCTGAGGGGAGCAGCAGCAGCAGCAGCAGTAGCAAACTCAAGGGGTTGAGCAGCTGTCAGTGAGCACAGGGGTCCAAAACTGGTGGCCAGCTTTATCACCAAGTGTCTGGAGCACCTGTTTTCCAACTTGTGTCACAAGATCAGCCATTGGGAATGAAAGCTTCTGGGTAGACATTTTCTCCCTACTTTAGACCAACTGAGCTATGCCACAACATGGCTAAATGGAGTCTTTCACTGGAAGCATCTAGACAGGACAAAGCACCAGACAATGTGTTTGAGATGGACAGGGATATGTCTAGGCAGATCTTCTATTCCTTTGCTGTTAAAGAAAAAAATCCACTTCTAGGATTCTTTTTAGGGCAATGCAGGAGCCTGACAGTTCAGATATCAGGTCTGAAATATCTCCTGTATGGCCACAGATAGGGCTCTCGTTTCTTTGCCTTGATTCTTTGCTTACAAAATGGATTGTGTGTTGTTGTTGCTATGCCATATGTTCAAACCAAGGCCTTTTTCCAGTTATGTCCTACCCAAAATTTAGGAGGGCAGGGTCCTGGACTGGACTTGAGCCCTTAAAATATGATCAGCAATACACATGAAGATATCTTCTGTCACATGAGAGTCACACTCTCACAACAGTCACAGAGAATAACTGAAGAAGAAGGAAAATAAACTCATTAATGAGCAGAGTGATATCTTTGAGCTTGGGGGTCTCCAAACTCATATTCTGAAGCCATTTTATTTGATTTCTCATTACTTTAATTAGGATATTACCTCCTTCCAGCCTGCAATTGAGAATGCTCTGACCCCTCCAGAAGGCTTCATGACTTCCTTTTGCCCAGATCCTTCCTGGTCCTTCCAGACCCTTACTGCCAGGGTCCAGCAGCATGTACCTTTGATCACAACCCATGACAGGCCCCTGAGTCACTGAGTGAGCAGTGGACTAGCAGTCCTAACAAACAATGCTCAGGTGAGTGTGGTCAGACAAGGACACTTGATGGAGGACTGGAATACAGGAAGGAGCTTTGCCTCTCTCCTTTTACCAGGAATCAGCCTAGCACGTAGATAGTCCATGCCTGGGATAACACAGAAATGGCACCCAAATTTCAAGTCGTCCCTTGCCATTCTTACTTGCCATTGCTTCTCCGTTACCAAAAAGACATTACCCCTGAGAATGATGTAATTGTCCTAAATGACCCATACAGTTTTAGGAACTCAAGGCAAAAGCTTCTGAATTTCTGCTAAGATCACCTTCCTCCTCTACCCTGTCTCAATTCTGTTTTTTTTAGGTGTTGCTATTACTTAGTGCACCGCAGCAAATGACCTCTAAGCTTCTTTTATGTCATATTCCCCTTGGTGGCAGGTTTGTATGTTAGTAATTTTCTCAGCACACATGCACATTTAAAATAAGATAAATTTTCTCTGCTGCAGACAGATACACCTCTTCACAGTAATTCATTATGCTACTATCTCCAAAGCTGTTTCTTTGAGAAATATGCATAGAGACTTGTATTAACAGTGTAGAGTTTTCCTGATGATAACTGATGATTTGTTGGACTAGGTCTCTTACGTATCAATCCAACTATTTTCAGTTTGCCTGTGATTTATTTTTGACTGTCTTAATAAAGTTCCAATATTACTTTCAGTAATCAATCTGCTTTCTCTAAACTACTGTTAAATTCTTTTTTGAAATGAGTGAGAGTTTGAGTAAAGAATTTATCCCATAAAATTACTGATCTGAAAATTATCAATATATTTCTAAATGTCCAAGTACAAGTAAATTGAAAAGTGAGATTTTTACCATCATTTGACATTTAAATATATGCATGTTTTCAAGTACAAAGTAATTACTTTAGGCAGTAATAGAGCATTTCTCATAAGATATATTAAAGAAACACCAACAATGAAATTGCTAATGTTGCAATTTAATTATAACCCTTCTATATGCCAGCCCATCTTCACTATTACTTTTGTTGCCAGTCTTGATCTGTAGCATGCTGTCTAACGCAATTTACTATGCTTTTTTTTTTTGTACAAATTACTTTCATAGCTTCTGTTTATCTGCCATATATGGGAAAGCATGGATGCACAAAAGATGATACATAACAGTGATTAAGGTTGAAGAAAAAAATATGAGAGCAACACTGCATTCTGTGAAAACCTCTATGGAGCCACACTCTGAAAGGGGGGAACACATATCTGAAGGAGACCAGCAGCAAGAGCAATAGTTCAGCTGTAATTTTGGAAAGCAATTTTAGTGTAGCCATTATAAGGCATGTCCAAATGATTTTGGAGTAAGCATGAATATTCTTTATCAATATTAATGCATTTACCACAGACTCCTTTGTTTCCATGCAAAGTTTCACATACAATCTAGCTTGGCTATCCCCTGACTTAAGCACACTGAAATTTAACAGTTTCTTAATACAACCTTTAGCTTCACTGTTATAAAAGATTAGAAAGGAAGAGCTTAGATAACCTAGGACTTCTCCCTGAGGGAAGCAGTGAGACATTTCAGCCATAAATTCCCCATTTCTGAATCAAAAACTTACGAGTAAAGCAAAGAAAATATTTTAGAAAGACATCTGATGATGATTTGAAAACTGCAAGTGATGTAGAGCTAAACATATCCTAGGGTAGCCTCATTTATTTTATGAATACAGGCAATAAAGGGATTCCTATACACACATGTGCACACACTCATACACCCCAAATGAAAGGACCTTAATGATCTTCTCTGTCACAGTAACAGCTAGTACCAGTCACTGGGCTTTGGTGACTGTCTAAGCATATTCACTGCTGATGGAGGCAACCTTTTCTGGTTTTGCCCTCTAAAACACACTTGGAACTCAGCACAAACTCTTAACCCATATCAATTTCACAAAGCACTCCTAATGCTGCTGCAAGTTCAGGAAGAGGCAGCTCATCAGCATCAACAAGGTTGCTGTCAGTGTCTGTGAGTTATTCCTGTTGTTGCTGTCAGATGGCTGTGATGGCTTGTTCAGCTCTTATGTGGGGCTTGCAGAAAAGTGAGTGCAAGGCAAGTCACAAGGAGGAGTGCAGGCCAACTCAGGCTTGTCCTGTGCACAGCCCTAGACTATCAGATGTGAAGCAGGTCTGTCAATCATGCAGCAGAGTTAATGCTCCACTTCTTGTTAGGCATCATATACCCATGGGACCAGTGTATTTCCAAAAACATGGACCTCTTTCAAACCCAAACTGGGCAATTCCCAGCAGTTCTGATACAGAAAGGAAAATCTTCCTCCTGCCTGCACTTCTCCACCCACAGCTCTCACTGGGGGACACGCAGAAGGAGAAAAGTGCAGCAAGTGTGAAGAGGGGCATGTGTGCACGTGCTCAGGCACAGGTGCAACAGCATGAAAGCACACACAAGTGTATGTGAAATGAAGACACAAAGAGGCAAGAGGGCCACTGAAACAAATGATCACCATTCAGGAAGTAAATATGGAAATGTAAAAGAAATGGATCAAGAGGGGGTAAATTGTCAAGAAAGAGAGAAAGCATCTGGAGGACTGACAGTATGGACCAGGAGACATCCAAGCTCCAGGTACACATGGGAACATTAGGAATTGAGCATAAACACACACACAAAGTACCACACACTGAGATAAGCACAGGTGACAAATCACAGACTCATTTGAGTGAGAAAAGGCCTTTGGTGCATCATCCAGGCCATTGCTGCACATTGTGGCAGATCTGATTACACCTAAACCATCCCTGACAGATGGGTGACTTATTCCTGCCTTGAATATCTCCAGTGCTGGTGGCTCTATAGTGTGTCTTGGCAGCCTGCTCTGTCACCAAACTGTTCCTAGAGTTATAAAGTTTTCCCTGATATTTTTTTACCAACTGTTCCCTGTTGTACCTTAGAACCATTGCGTCTTAGACCTGTTTGTACCAAACACTGAGAAAAATGGATCCACATCCTCTCAGTAATATTTCTTTATGCATTTGTAGGCAGTGATTACATCTCCCTTCACACATCTTTCCTCCTCAATGAATATATACCAGCCTCCTTAATCTACTCATTTATGCTGCACTTTCCAAACCTATCATTTTTGTCACTCTTCCTAAAGCTTCCTTCCACCATTGTGGCCTTGGGACTGAGTGGAGACAGCATTAATTCAGCTTCCTGACTCTTACCTGTGCTATGTCCAGTCATGAAAGGTTGAGGACAGGCTTTATTTTCTTTCCTGAATACCATTTGCTTGCCTGAGTAACTAAGGCTTTATCCTCCTGAAAGATTCTGTTATGTGCAGAGACAGACAAACTCACACATGCGTGTGAGCGCAGACCCGCACACCTATTTTATATGGGTTTTTTATATTTTTATTTTATATATTATATAGATTGATATAAGTTGCTTGCGAAGTAGACATTCCAAGGTTAAAAGCTGGCTCAGAAGATAAGCTGGGCCAGCTGTGATGAAGAGTACCTGAAGTAGAGAATGAGGAAGATGACAATGTAACACTGCACATTGGAAGAAGCCCCATTTGATGGTATCCTGATGGTGGACTGAACACTCTATTATTCAAAACTGTGCGGGCCATATCCATTTCATAGTGCTCATTTGTCTAGCAGATCCCTGCACACTGCATCCATCATCCTTCCCTCCTCCTTTAAAACCTTCACTTACACAACTGGTTAGCCTAGTACTCAACAGGTCTGCCCCCCTATTGTTAAAGTGATGTGCATGAATGGTTTCTACACAATGCAAAAATGCCTTTGGCACTATGATTTTAGTTGCAAATGGATAACCAACATGAGGAAAAATCAAGACTGAGTAGGTCATTTGAGATATTATGCAGCTGCCTCCAATTGCTCATTTCAGTTTCTGAAAAGCCTCTTGGGAGTTGAATTAGAAGATGGACCTTTAAAAACATCTGGAGAGAATATCCACTCAAGCACCAAGAATGCCATAGCATTTCCTTCATGGATTTCACAGAGAGAGCAACTCCCAAGTAAAAATGCATAACAAACACAACACACCAAGCCTTGTTGAAAAGATATTAGGACAATAAAAGTGACAATCATTTCAAAGAGTCCCTGATTTCCATCTATAATCAGCTACTCACAAAAGCACACTCCACCAAGGCACCACTGGCCACTTGTTTGCCCCTTCACACTTCAGAACTAGAGGGTGTGATGAACAGATAAGACTTTGGCTCTAGGGATAGTGAGACAGAGGCCAGGCTCTGAGAAAGTCATCTGTAACCAGTTATAGATACAGCTTTATTGCCAACGACAGCAAGATATAGATGTGTCTGTGTGGCAGACTAATGGTCAATATTATTTCTTTTCAATACCCTACAGCAATATCAAGCCAAGCATGTTGTTTATTAAGTCTCATGGAATTTCCTGTCTGTTCTAGAATCTGTAAGGTTTTACCCAATTGCACCAGTCTTAAAAGGAAATCTGAAAAATCAGTTAAGAAATGGAGAAGCATCTCATTCCTCACAATAAAAAGAATATGAGATGTAAAATGTCACTGCTTTGATATGCTGGCAAACTTCCTGGAATCAGTCAACCAAAGATAACTATGTTTATAAATATTTGGGATATGAAGATACTGTATATAGATTGCATTTTTATTATTATAAAAGTGTTCGGGCTTTTTTTTTAAAAAAAGGGAAAGAAATTGCTCTGCATTATATTCTAAATACATACATTAGAGTGTTTTGTGCTGCGCATAGCATGTTTTAATAAGGAAGAACTTGAATTCTACTTTCTCTCTACCCCTTGAGCAGAGCAAAGTGTCTATTCCCTTCTCAACTTCTCCCAGCAAGAGGTGCGAGGAGGCTGGTGGAACAGCACTGGGGTTGCCAGCAGCTATGGCAGCACAAGTGAGCAGCACTATGAAGATCCCTTTACCTTAAGGCTTTGTGCTGCCGATCCACAACCCCTCTATCTAAGAATCGCCCATGTAAAATCAATAGCAATAACAAAATCCCTTAGAGAATTCATGGAGTCCCTTCAAATTATACAGGCAGGACTGAGCAGGAGAAATAGCTGGGGATGACTACAGCTTGTTTCTGTTGCTCCTGACAGATTGTATTCAGGGCAAGGACCAGGACTTGCTGCCCCTGGAACTCCACAATCCAGATAATTGCTTTTCTATTCTTTTTACAACTGACATTTCATTCTTAAGACAGGAAAATTGCTGAAATGAAATAGAAGTGGCTCTCACAGCCATGTGAATTCTGTTCCTGCCCAGCTGGCCTCCACGCTATGCCAGTCTGAGATTTTCATACCCAGCTCTGCCAACCCCTCTGCAGCAATCCCTGCTTTTCCTGGTCTCAGGCAAGCTCATCCTCACAGGTCTGCTTGGAGATGAACCTCAGCTGCACCCTACAACCACACTCCATTCAAAGCCTAGGCCCTCTGCAGTCCCACTAAGGCACCCTGATCCTGAGCAAAAGCCCCTCCTGCTATTCCCATTCCTGTGTAAATCCATTCCTGTTTAATTGCTGGCTCTCCTATCTTGCGGCTTTATTGACAGCTACATTTTCATTTGTCATCTTTTCTTGATTCCCAGCCTTTTTCCCACTATTCCCTGTAACAACAGACAGCATGCCACAACCAATTTCACTTCCACTCAGCTTTTTAAACCTCATCTGAAAAACCAGTATTACCCCACTAGAAAACCTACCTGAAATCTATTGAACTGACTGTCAACTGGCTCCACCAAACAGAGGTAAACAATTAACGCACAGAATTTGCAATAATTACCCTGTAGAGCATTAACTCCCATCATTCCTGGATTAACGTGCCAACTGGTGTCAGCCCTGGCTGGCACGTCAACCCATTCTCACCCATCAGAAGGGTCTCTCCAAGCACAGGGAGGCTCTCTCTTGCCTCTCTTATAGCTTTTCACCTTCTGCTTCCTTGACAAATAACCATTCACTCCACAGCCCAGGACAGCAGGGCCTGACTTTCATCCCAGTCAATTACCAACTTGTGGCAAATACCAGTGAATGCCAGCATTTAACACCATTCAGTGCAGATGTAAGACTTGTTGGATATTTCACTAGATACTGAAACCCCCTCCCAAAGTAAGGGCAGAGCGTCTACACACAAACAGCTGGAGGGAGACCTTGCATCACTTCTCTCTTATTAAATATGACTTGTGTTGTATTCTTTAAGAGGATGAAGGAAAATTGTGCTCGCATCTATGTACATGCTTATTTGTGTTTGGGGAAATCAAGATTGCCAGCATTCAAGATCAATCAGCCCTCAACAGAGTTCAAGGTTTGGAGAATCATGCCTCGTTTGCTTTCCCATTGTAAATGTTAACTAAACATAGCTCTGGGGAGAGGTGCCAGTTCAATAGCTCTGGAGATTACCCTGCCAAATTCTTTTTTCAGTCTCAGCACTGTAAACTCATAGCAATTCCAACTGCCATAAGCAGAGCTACTCCAGAATTGCAGTCAGGATAGATTTTGGTACTGCAACTCTCTGTTCTCACCCATAGCAAGATGACCTAGTTTAACCCCACAGCAGTGCTCCCAACGAGCTCAGTGAGACTCACTTTTAATCCCACAACAGACAAAGCACTGGCAACAACAATGTTTAGTTTATCAAAGTGGAAGCCTTAATATGTCCCCTGCACCACAAATGTGCTTCACATTTTACCACAATCCCTGCTGGAAAGACCAACCCTTCTTCACAACTTGCATGAAATGAAGTCCCAATTAGCATCAAGAGGATGGACTTATGCCAAGTCATGCCCATTCGAACCATTAGATTTCAATGGAAGGATAATTGCGGCAAAATCAAGTGCTCTGAATCAAAATAAGAACAGCAGAAAGAACTGGAGTACATGGATATGGCCATGGGTGACCCTATGGAGTTGTCAACACTATAAGCCTGCTTAAAAGAACTATGGCATTCCTTGCCTCTTCCAGTTCACTTCAGAGTTGCCTGAACTCAAGGTGGAAGTTCCTAAACTGCAGCTCTTGCTAGGTTTTGACTGTCTCTGCTCAAAGCATCAGGATACCTGAAGAGCTCCAAGATAGACCAGGTTTTCTCCTGTCTTCTCTGTCACAGCCGAGAGTCCACTAACCCAAAGGAACATATTCCCCTCATTTCCCAATTTTTCTTTTCATTGGAAATGCTGATATTTAACTAGATTACAGTCATCTACAGAGACAAAATCTGACTTTGGGAATCTGTTTTGAAATGAAGGAGTGAACTAGTTCACTGAACAATTCATTCTCTTTCTCCATGCCTTCATCACTGCGGACTTTCTGCACTGAACATGTGATGATTTATGATGTTGACATCATCATGAACCTCTCTCACTATTTCACAAAAACCCTTAAAAAAGAGTGTTTTGGCTTAGTAGTGTTGGGTTAGATTTAGTATTAAAACAGCATATGTTTGGAGAGGCTGCAGTCCATAAAAACCTCCAAACCTTTGGAGATGCAGGCATCATTTAGGATAAAGGATGGGTGTGTTTTGCCACCTGTGGTGTGGAGAGTAGGTGTTTCTGGACCATGGTGGCCTAAAAGCTCACCAGAGTGAAGAGTGGGACTTGAAAATTTCTACTAAAAGCAGATGACCATCACAACTCTCTTTGCTCTCCCATCTTGTGTCCATAAGTTTCCAAAACCAGAGACTTTAATCATCATTGAACCTTTCCTCAGCCCCTTTTTTGTGCATGTAGAGTTGTGTGGAGGAGAGAGGGAATCAGTTTTCTCTGGGTGGAGCTCTCATGTGAGCACATGCAGGGCATTATCTTCACTCCTGAGCACCTCATTATGCAAAATATATTGACAAAAATGAACAAGAGCAGAGCAGAGCAACAAAACAGTCAGATAATTAGAGCAATCAAAGAATGAAAGGGTCAAATATGCCTGTTGTGACTGTGAATAGGAGACAGGATATCAATATGAATACAACAAAGGGAAAAAAGTAAACACAGACCAAACCTGAGACAAATTTCCTGATGGCAAGGTATGGCAGTAGGTTGTGGAATGCCTTCTAAAGAATACAACTGGATCCTTGCTGCTAGAAAACATATCAGAGGAAGCCCAGCTCAGTGCCCAAGAGGCAGGCCTACCCTGCAGCAGGGGCCAGCTACAGTTAGCACTCCTTGCACTTTCAAATAGTTGGTTCCATCCGTGTTGCATGTCCTGAGCTCACAGGCAGCCTTCCACTGTGCAGATTTTAAGCAGATGCCATCTCCCTGCGGTTGTTAAAGTGATTTCAGGATGCGATTACAATGAGTCCCTGAAAGGCAATGTGCAAAATGCAGGAGGGTGCAGTGTGTTGCACCCAACTGAGAGCTGGGGCTCATCCAGGTAAAATGTTAAGCCATGGTGATGACAGTGGTCATGATTTCTCAGTGTATTTGTGCACTCACTCCTTGAGTCGCTGCTGTATTGGCTGACTGTATTGGCCACAGCATTCATCCAGTCCCTTATCCTGTATGGGACAGCAGTCAGCATCAGATGCTTCAGGGAAAGTACAAGTACACCAGGTGGACAGATATGGAACAGCTTGTCCCTCTGTTCCAGGCTTTGTCCTGGTTTTTGAGACCTAGAGAAGCCTTAAACCTTACTGGCTGCATGTGATTGGCTCTCCTTCCCAGAATGTATTCTCCTTGATTAGGATAACTGAATACTCTCCATGGATACAGGAACTTTTTTATTTTTGAGTCCTGCTAAAAGATCGCTATTGATGATGTTACAAGACAATGATTTCTCCAGCCAACCTGCCTGTTACAGGGAAAAAAAAATACTCCCACTTTTTTATCCTGTAGTGTCATCAAACACCTCCTTGTTCTTTCGTCTGAAAACTGAAGCGGTCTCCTATGAACATATAGACTTTTACATATCCCTTCTTCTTAGCAACATACAAGCTCTGTGGGTCCCAGACCTTCGAAGAACTTTATCTTTGCATGAGAATTCTCCCAGGCACATCATTATTCCCATCACTCTGCTCTCAGATACCTCTCTTCTGAGACAATGCAGTCAGTCCTGCACACATTTTTGCAAGTGAGGTGCCAGCACTGGCACTTTGGGATCAATCCACCCACCACCACATTAACATGCTGCAAAGCTGTTCCCACAGTCCCTGCCTCTCTCTGCTTTGAGAAGTAACATAGCAGTACTCTGGCAGTCTCTGTCTTTCCTGTGGCCTACTCAACCTTTGCCGTTTTATTCAGGCCTTCCCTTCAAATGCCCCACACTTGGTGCTAATGTGGTGTGCATTCAAGAACTGTATAAACAAAGGATGTAATTACTGTGCTTCCATTTTGGGAATGGCTATGTAAGTGAGTGGCCTTTTCAGGGCATTCCTGTAGAAAAAAAAAATCTGTTGTGTCTTCACTAAAATCGTCTTTTCCATTATAATCAATAAATCAGTTCCCTTTTTATACGGTGATGTTGGCTCAGCTGTGATTTTCTGATGACAAAATTCATTACTCAATTGTCTCATCGCTTCCTTTCTAAGTTCAAAAACATCCATTAGCACCACTATGTGAAGCCCCATTAATCTGCTTTCATTATAATAATGTTCTTATTCTTTCTTAGCATCTTTATTGCATCCCACTCATCCTAGTTGTCTCATAGGAGCTTTTAATTAATGCACTAAGAACTGATATAAAGAATCGGCCTTTTTTTTTTTTTTTTCCCCTTAGATCTAGCATTTTTGGTTACTGGACAGAAATTAACCGTATTTA
Organism: Phainopepla nitens; assembly: GCA_013400175.1. Classification (NCBI taxonomy): domain Eukaryota; kingdom Metazoa; phylum Chordata; class Aves; order Passeriformes; family Bombycillidae; genus Phainopepla; species Phainopepla nitens. The sequence continues at coordinate 669,445 of VXBQ01007736.1, forward strand.
CTCGAGTGACCCTATTATAGAATGAAGAGAGCTAGCACATGATGTAGTCTGGATGCTTCAGAGCTGACTGGATTTTTGAGGGGAAAGTTCAATCAAAATAACTTTTTACTGCCTCCAAGTGCTCATTTCCTCTCATTCAACTACAGTCTCCTGAAAAACCTTTTTCAAAATCGGAAGGATCTATCACACCTATGCAATGCTGTGTCCGGACTTTGATTTGTTTCATAATGCAAATCACAAATGTACCCTGCAGCAAAAGAAACTGCATAGGGGTTTCAAACTAAGGTGAGAATGATTCCTTAATTACTGAAGGCATCAAAAGTGATGTCTTACTCCCCTCCTTTGCCCACAAACGTGAATCCTGCCTTGTCACTGATACCCATTCCATGAGAAAAGAAATTATGGTGCAGAATCACACAGATTTAGTGCCCCTGTTCTATTTCCCACCTTCTTAGTTTCTTCTCACCTGCAAGACTTAAGAAAAGAAAACAAAAAAACACTTGCAGTTTCTACAGCAGGCACATACAGTGACTCATAGCCGGGCTATGGTAGTTGTAAGGTCCCTAGGCATTGAGTCAAAAAATGTGTTTTTTAGTTCTACATCCAACAGCGCCCCTAGGGAAGCCCTTTCACTGGCCCCATTCTGTCTTCTGTTTGGGTCACCAGTGCCAGTGACAAGGGCTGTATTACAGTCCTGTCCCCTGCAGTGCCAACTGTGATGGGCCCCTGGTCCCCACTGGGGTCTCTAGGTGTTGGGGCAGCACAGCTGAATTCAAAGGCTCTTGAAAGCAGACTGCTGCTTTTGTCCTAAAGATTTTCCCTACAGGCAGAGGAGGCTTTGCTGCTTCATACAGAGCACAGTGTGGTCTCCTCCAACACTCCAAGCAGCATTTGCATGAGTCCTCATAGGGCTCAGCTCAGCCCCCCTTGTTCCAAGCTGCTAAGCTCTCATGTGCAGCTGAAGCATCTGGGAAGGAGATTCCTTCTTTCCAAAGAGGCAAAAACAGTTTTCTTGGGAGCAAGGGCTTGGAACTGCCTGCTGGCAATTTGACTGTGTATATCCTATCTGAGGATACCTTTCTGTGAAGGAAGATGGCATGCATTTGGGTGAGGGCTTAAAACCAGATGAAAACTATTTGCCCTGTCCTTCCAGCCCGTGTTAGCGTAGGAGGCAAGAAACAACAAATGAGGAATATTAAATTCCCTTCCTTTGCTCCTCACAAAGGGCCAAACAAAATTGGTGAACAATGGTTTTCTAGACCTCCCTAATGAAATCACCCCTGCACCTTAAACAATGTTAGTCAATGGAAAATTGGCGTGTTTACTTCCTTCTAAGAGACCAAATGTAGAACTGCCTAGAAAAACGGGTAAACAAAGGGATACGTTGTGAGCTGATATCTCTGACAAGTCAGAGGAATGAAAAAAGATTGTACACATATTATAAAATTTATCTTTAAAAAATAGAAAACCCAAACCCAAGAACTTTGCATGATACTTCAAAAGAAAAGAAGGAAAGGGGAGGTGGAAGGGAAGAACAAAAGGAAAAGAAAATCTGTCATAAATTTTCTCACTGCATCCAAAATGCCTCAGTGAGCCAAGATACAGAAACAAGCTAATTACTGTCTTTCTTTTACTCTTCCAGTTCTGAACTCCACAGACAACATTTTTTGTGATTACTAATAAAGGAACACTTTCATCTCTGTCTTATTAAGAGTTATGGGGGTAGGAGAACAGTATCTGACAGATACCATATGGGATAGGGTGGAAACAGGAGGGAATGAAGGAAAGGTAAATAGAAGCAAGGAGGTGACTTAGAAATCCCTCCATAGTTCCTAGGATGTATGTCCAAACTACTGGAGCTTTTTATATAATTGGAGCGATTTCTGCTCTTCTATACTCTTCAATATTTATTTACAAGTTTCTGAAGCTTAGGGTGGCAGAGGATGTGTCCCCTGCATGAATAAAGGGTCTCTGTATCCATGAAAAGGCAAGTCCAACCCTTGAGAAGTTAGGAAAGCTGTGGAACAGACATGAAAAGCATGGGCAGAACTCTGTGTCAAAGCCAGGAATACAGTCAGAGCTGCCACACTGGCAGAGATGGTGAAGGGAGCCTGAGCTGGGAGCAGGAGGGAGCACCGGCCGACCTGGTGTGGAGAGGCCTGGTCTGAATGCCAGTCAACACAGAGATCCACTGGTTTAAAGGGGCTTCATATGGCTCCCAACCACACATGATCCAACTCCAGCCTTTGCTTTCAGGTCCTCGCTTCCACAAACATCGCAATGCTGGAGTTAGAAAAACAACAGACATTCTTACAGCACAGCCCCCATCCTCTTTGGGGGACTGAATATTTTCCCAGTCTGGAAAAGCAGCCTAGAGGAGCTGCTTATTTGAATAAGCTAATGCAGATGCCAGGAACCAGGAGGCTCAGAGGAAGAGCACCAGCTCCCTGCCAGAAGTCTGTCTGTACTGCACATGATCAGTTCAACCAGTTCGTCTGCCTAACTCTTCACAAACATAAAATCACTGTCTCACTTTTCACAGTGCCACTGTCTGTCTTGCACACAGCCTTTGCATCCTGTCTTACCAGCACTGCAGATCAAGCTAAGCAGGAGATAACAGACCCTTGGGTGCAGACCCTCAACCTAACTGACAGCTACTTGCTCACAGCAAAACAAACCCTTCTTCTCATCATCCATGAGACACTGGCCAAAGATTATGGCAGGGAGAGACACAGAATCTGTCAAGCATTTTTACTTGTGATTGCAATGCCAGTATTCAAACTCCCTCCAGGCTATAAATCCTCTTGAGCAAATGAAGATCCACAAAATATTGTACCATCTATTTCCCTAGACAACAAGGATTTTCTCAATGCACCACTCAGCAGACCAGAGCTCTGTACCTAAAAGTCACTATTTGTTCAAACCAAACCCTCATCTGCTGGGGTTTCATCATTATGCTTACCCAGGGGCAACAGCAGGTAATGCTTTGCCATTTAGTACAACAGCTTCCAAGAAATTCTTCATTACAGAGCAGAGGTTAATAACCATGTTTTGCATAGAATGAAAAAAAACCCCTCACATCTAAATAAAATCTGTCCTTCCTATGGAGCACTGTGGGGTTTTAAGACATGTTTTGTAGTATGCATAAGGATCTTTGGATTAGTTGTTCACATCTTTTTTTTCTCCACAGAAATAATAGATATTGAATGACTTAAAGAGACCTTGACAATACAGCCAGTCCCATCAAATTCATTGCAATCACTGAGATTCAGCTCTGCTCCTGGTGTTTTGCTTTGTAGCTGCAGGAAAGCCACAAGGAGAATCTGTCCCAGGGCAGATACCTGGTAGAGATGCTCACTAATGCACTGTATGTCCTCTCTTCCTTGTCCTGCCAGAAAGATATTGGCTGGATTTGGGAAAGGGCTAGTTTGTGCAAAAAAGAGAGTTGTCAGAGTATTCCATTGCCATGTCAGTGTTGTGCTGCAGGATAGTTCATAAGAAGCCAGCCAGGAGGCTGCCGTAATTTAAACATCCCTGGTTATCCTTAGAGAGGATGCTCAGAGGGCTCCTTAGAAGCACTGCTCCAAAAATCTGGGTTGGTTTAAAGCACCTTCTTCCTTCAACTAGACCAGTTTGTAGCTTATGTCCCAAAACCAACAGCAAAGATAGGTGGGGAATCTAGAAGTCCTGAAGCTGTTTTCCTTTGTAGCGAGCTGTGTAAGCAAATAAAATATTTTTTTTTTTTAAATAAATCAGTCCAAGTGTCAGTTGCAACTACCCCTCTACCCACCCATACTCATGAACCTCCTCACATCAAGTCTTCAGTATCGAAGCTTAACACTAGAGTTTTCAAAAGAGATTAAAAAATCTGGGCTGCTCTGCTGCCACCACCACTGGTACAGCACATCCTCAGAGGAATCTGTGTAAAAGAAAACCTCCTGAAAAGCTTCCTGAAAAATGACTGTTTATATTCTCTTTGGGTTAGGAGGGGCTAACAGGTGGCAGAACATCTCCTTCCAGAGTACAGAGCAATCACTGCTCTTACATAAAACAAGAGTTAATGATTCTGCTGATTTACAACCTATTTTCCACTAATACATCTAGCAGTGAATTCTCAAGAGTGTTTTACCATACGCAAATCTGGAATACAGGACAGTGATAAAGCTATGTTTAGCTAGCGGGTGAGAAAACAAATTACAGGTAGCAGCTAAAATTTCTAATCTAGGTTAATTTTTTAGTGCCTTAAAGCCACGCTGACCAATTTTCTTCGAGCTGTATGGAAAAAAATTCCCTCTTGTTTTCAAAGTAAACCCAATAGGGATCAAGACACATAATTTTTGCTAATGGAACCTGGTTGCAGCCTTAATTATTATTATCTCTTTGTGATAGATTAGCCATTTATCCAGATTATATAGATATAGTGAGATGAGATTAGATTAGATTAGATAGCCCAGGCTCCATATGCTTTTTCTATCTCCCTATGTAATATAGCAGTTGACTAACTGAATCCCTGCTTGTGCTCCTGGTAATGAGATATCTTAATGCATTTACTTTAAACTCTGTTTTCAATAAAAATTGATCAAGTTTCAGAAAGAAGAGGTAGTGAAAGAGGTATTTAGATTTGAGGGTTACCCTAATTTCAAAAGCCTAATAGTGACGGGATGTAGGACCATGCAGCACTCTTCAATGTCAGCTGTTATTTTCTCAGCAAGTGAGCAGAGGTGAAAAGAAAGACCCACAAATGCAAAAGAGACATTGCAGGTCTCCTATAAAGATGCATCTGCTGACAGGCTCCTACAAGGAAATAGGGACACTCTAGTTAGCAAGCTGTATGGGATACAATTTCTTCGTAAGAACAAACCCTAGGATTAAAAGAGCAAGCTCAGATAAATCTTTTGGGATTCTTAATGTATTTATCAGGATACAGCCAAGTCTTCCTAACTCAAAGGGCAAGGAAGAAAATCTCCGTCCTTATTGGGCTTGCAAGGTTACCTCAACCCCTCCAGTAGGCTTTACCATCATGGGATAAGATAATAAGAAAAGAAGAAAAGTTTTTTTTTCCTTTTTAACAATCTGAAGTTTGGAAAGCAAGGATGTCGCACAGATTTGGAATGAATATACCCCTAAGAAACAATCTGCTTTGCAGTCAGAATATCCAGCACTTTTTTTTTTGACAAATAAATGTTTAATTTGCTGTTCAAAAATATTAGAGCTTTCAAGAAAATTTTAAAAGACAGACCTTTTCTTCCCGATCTTCTGTCCTACAGCATCCCTTCCTACAGTTTTCATTCCATACAAAACTGCAAACATGGATATATATAGACTTGCACAGAGAAACCTGCATTCTGAATGCTCTCTGTTGGGAAAGGTTGTAAGGCAATTCAGCATCAAAGGCTGGGAAGAAATATAAATCCCTTCATGGCATTTGTAAGGTCTTGATTCTACCCTGAGACTCCTTCCACAAAAAAAAATCAGAAGTAGTAAACAGTAAAACCAGAACATCACCTCCTACCTCCTCATTCCAAGAACACCTGACTTAACACTAAGAGCAACTTTGCTCCAAATTCTTTTGTTCATTTTGCTTATGAAAGCCCTAAGAGTCTGGCCACTTAGAGCAGATTTTAGAGATGAAAACGCATCACATACTTTATCCAGAAGTTTTTCAAGGTTTTCTATTGAAAATTCTGGTAAAGAGGTTTCTTCAAATTCATCCTGCTAGCTCTCATGGATTCTCCTGTTTCCCCCTTATGCACCCTACATTTTGCTTAAAGAAACCAAATTCAATCTTCTCAGACAGAAATAAACTTCATCAGATTATTCTAAGAGGAAAATTTGTCAAAAATTTGGAGAAATGCTTAAAAATGGCATTTATTCAGCACAAGCCGTTAGGATGCTCTGAAAAACCTAATTACTTAAGACAACTGCAGAAAGGTTAGAAAATCAAGCTACTTTGATGCTGCTCTCTGGCTCTTTCTTCCAGGAGTCCCATGCTTGCTGTTACACTGCACTCTGTATTTGAGTTGGCTTGTTCCCTTCCTCTGTCCTGCCTCATTCCACCACTTGCACGTATACCTGTCAGCTTAATTCCTTCAAAGATGGAAAAGTCCAACATTGTTCCTTCTCCCTGCTGTGTAATGATGAAAAATTGCATGGGAAGACAGAGCAATGCATAAAGGGAGCTCTCTTATCCCCCTTTCCAAATGTCTCTGGAGTGTGGAGCCGGAGGCTGCCACCCACCCACTCAATTGATTAAAGTGCTTCCTGCTTTTAAGATGGCCTTTTTCTTTTTTTTTTTTTTTTTCTTTCCCAAGAGATTGGGTGGACCTCTGCTTTATTTCTCCCCTTCTTTGGGGCTAGATTGTTAATATTTTTCTCTTTGGAAAGCTGTGTGAGTCACACTTTGATTTACAGACTGTCCCAGGAGAGCCAGGAGACCCTAATGAAAGAGCAGGCTGCAAGGGTAATTAACACCTACCAGACATTCAACTGCACCATTAGTGAGCAATATGTGCCTCGGTATGTGCAGCTGGAGATGCACAGGCAGAGATGATGATACCCACTTGTACAGCCCTGAGCCCCCTGCTAGCCACAGCCACAGCTACTGACACCCGAGGGAAGGAGACACACTCAAAGGAAATTTCTGTCTCAGAGAGCCAAGCTGGAAGGGGGCCGGGGTCATAGTGAGATGAGGTAACTGCAGGAAGCCAGGGAATGGGCTGCCACGGAGGGATACAGGAGGGAGGCTGGTGCAGAGCATTGATTGGGGATGCTGTGATGGAGAGAAGTCGGGAGGATGATGGATCACTCTTGCTTAAAACAAACAAAAACCAGGCAGCTTGCCAGGAACGGCTTAGGCCAGTTTCATTAAAACTCTTCATTCATCATGCTGAAACGAGGCGGTATTTGTTATTGCAGTTGTGGTGTGCTGGTGCAGGAGCTATTATGAGAGTGAGTGGCAATACAAGGAGGGGGCAGTGGGAGGAGATGGGAGGGTAACGAAGGATGGAGGCGACTGGGAGGCGACAGGGCTCAAGTATCACTTACCATCTGCTGAAGGGACAAAAATCCCCCTCTGTCTCCTGCATGGATCTGGGCTGATAAGGCTTCACATCCATCCAGACAAATTTCCAGGATGGGAGAGGATTCCATGCTTCCAGGTGTATTTATTCCCATCATTAGACCAAATAATGGCACCAAAACATGCTGGGGTTTACTGTGGTATCAGGCTCAGCTGTGGTCATGAATCCACTTAATGTCACCTCAGGAAACCCTAACAGCATGATGTTCAACTAAAAGCGCTACACCTGCCTGGAGAGGGACTGGATGGATCTCTTACACCTTCTCCAACTCTGCAATCCACATTAGATTCTGCTCTCACTGCCCATGCATCCAGGGAAAGCAGAAACCTACAGAGATGGAAACTGGCTCACTACGTGGCTGAGACTCCCTCACCCTTGAGTTTAGTTTCACTTTCCACTTCATTGCATCTCCCAGGCAGCTCTGAGGACAAAGCACCGTCAAGATGAAGCACATCAGGGACCTAGGGAGGGCATGGTGCTACCTTCAAGAGGTTTTGTGAATGACCTTAATGCCAGCACTAAATCTCCTCCAAAGATGTAATCTTCTGTCCACCCGCATCCAAACAAACCCCTCTCTGAACTTTTTTGTCAGGTTCCCAGGCAGTAACCCACACACTCTGCAGCTGCATGGCTGGCATTAAGGTCAGCCTTTGATTTAAAGCCTGGTGACTGCAATTCCTCCAGAGAAATCAGGCTCCACATAAATGTACTTATTAAGGAACATCCATGCTGGCTCAAGCAGAGGAATTGCAGCTGTGTGATATCTATGTGCTGCTGTGTGTGGTGGGGGGAAGAGAAGGTGAAAGCTCGGTTTGTTGTGATGTGTTTTACTGAGCAGCAAGAATCCCTGCTTGTACACTGATAACAGAAATCCAGGAATACAATCATTGATGGACTGAGATGAAGGAAAAAAAGGAAAAAACGTGTGTGTGACGGAGCAATTACACTTATTTACTTATTATTTACTTATTTACTTTTTTGCATGCACACACAACAAAAGAGGCCTTGGGGTGTGCACATCCATGCATCTAAGCTGTGTCACCAGACTGGCTTGAAATCACAGACCTTGAATTCCCCAGTCTGAGCTCTTGCTGGAGTAAGAGCTTGTATTTATTTCCATAGTACGCTACCATTCCAAGAGAAATGCTTTGTATGTCTGAGTGAGCTCACAACCAACCTCAAAAGTAAGAAAGCTGTCTCTGGGGAGACATTTGAAACACTGAAATAGGTGCCCACAGGGCCCTCAGAGGAAACCTAAGCATCCCTCTCTGCCATGATGCTGGAGACAGGCTGGTAATGGTGCCTGTGCACTGTGGTGCTCACCCTCCTCACACTCCATCTATAGGAACAGGTATGGTCTCATTGTGAGAGCAAGAGAAAAGGCCACACCAGTCACATCTGCAACATCTCCGGTCCATCCCAGTCACAGCTAAGGGGTGATTTTGCTATGTTTTTTGGTGCCACAAAGTACAGGCTACAAACCAGCATGCTCACTTGCTGTGATTGAAAGGATCTGCTGCAGGAACAGCAGCTGCATAATGGTAATCAGCACTGGCCCAAATTTTTTGAAAGGAACATTTTCTGGGAGAAAATTCAAGTTGAACCAAAAAGGCATATTTTGCAGGAAAATATCAATTGTGCTGAAATCTTCAAGGAAAAATTTCATGACAGCATCTCATTTGGATAAGACTGAAAAAAAAAAAGTTGATATTGCATTATATGAATATAACACAGAGAGGAAGCTAAATGCCTTGGTAAGTTTGAAGTAAAACAGTTTTAGATTCTTCATGGGTATTTCCAATATTATTACTTTTCCCTCCATTTTTCCTTAGGTTATGTGAAGAAAATTTTGAAATCTTAGATTTTCCAAAGATGAAAAACTGGGTTTTGATCACTTAGAATTTCCCCAGGAATATATTTTTTTGGCATTTTTACCCATTTCCACCTAGTGACCAGAGAAATGAATGTCTCTTCTCCCTAGAAACACAGCACAAGTAATCTCTCAGCGGATACAACCCCAAATCCAGGCATGGCTGTGTCTGATCCAGCAGCTTTGCGAGCCAATGGCAAACATTCACGTTGCCCATGTCTTTACACATACATGTCTGTTCTTAGGTAGCAGACCTATTTAGGCTGTGGACAGCTTAAACTTGCCTGCAGGGACTAAAAATGGTATCCCTCCACAGGACTGCTACAACTCAGTGTCAGAAGCAGGGACAGGATTTCAGCCTTACACCCCGACATCCCACTTCCCTGTTCTTTCAGACATACAACATTCATTTGGTTCCCAAAGTGCAGGGCTGGTTTTCCAATGTATGCCTTGCCTTAGCTGATTGATAACTCACCCACTAGAAACTTTCTCCTAATGCTTGACCTAAATATTCTCTGCACTTCCCCTATTGGCTAGTAAGAATAATTGGTCTCTCCTTTTTGCAACATATTCCTTCATATGTCAGCAGACAGGCCTCATGTCTCCCTTCTGCCTTCCCTGCTCCAGACTTCAGTAGCCTTACACCAGGGGTGAGGGTGTAATTTGGCCCATTCACATACAGCTCTTTCAGCCATCTCCCTCAGAGGGCTTCCAGCATGAAGAATTAGTCTGGTTTTCTCCACTTTGATGGTACACAGGAGTGTTATCCTTGTTTCTCCAATGTGTGCACAACACAGCTGTGCCTCAGGAAACTGGATTTAAAGAGAATCATATTTGCCCATTTACATCGATTGTGGGACTGAAAGGTTCTAACAAAGCCTATTCTAAAATCAATTTTTTCTGACTTAAAGTGGCCCTTCTGTATTCCAGTAATGAGAATAAAATACTGCATTTCACCAAAATCCTATTACACTGTAATGAATATCTCATCACACTGCCAAGAACCAGGTGGTGGTGCTCTATGGTGTCTTCCTTATCAATGAGCAATCATCTTGCTTAAAGGTTCAGTTTGAACAAGGTCTCAGGAAGCCTGGAACTTTTCCTGTGGTGCACCGAAGGCCTGTGGCTCCTCCTGAGCTGCAGCCACCCTGGTGATCCCTGTCAGTGCAGATCCCCCTCCACGCTGCACCAAGTGGGCAAATGAAAATCCTCATTGTCTTTCAAGAGATACCCCTCTGTGGTTGCTGACAGCCTGGTCACAGAGAGAAGCTCACAACTTTCACAGGCTCTGTCCTGGGGAAGTTGTGAGAAAGCTCAGAGAAAGAATTAAAACAATGTCTGCACCTGCTGTTTGTGAACATGCTAAGCGTGAGTTATGTGATGTTTGTACTAAGATGTTTTCAAGAAGATGTTGTCCTTCTTGCACCAATGGCATGAGGGGTGTTGTTTTGAGAGCCAATACAGTTCTGAGTGCATGACGCTGTCTTTAAGTGTGAGTTTTCAATAAACCTTGCTTCATGCCGTTTGAGAGCCGTGGAGTCATACTGTAGTCATTCCCTGCTGTTCCTAACTCAGCGAAGATACCCATCGACCTACAGGATGAGGCTCAGGAGAGAAAAGTGACATCATTCTGAAAGTGGCTGCTTTCCTGCAGATGCCACTGTGCATGTTCATGAACCAGGGCTGCAGCATTTCCTCTCAAGCACCAGATCTTTGGGTCATCTTGGTCCAACATATCATTTTGATCCATGTCCTCCATCTGCTAATTTTTACCAGCAGTTCCAGGAAGCTGAGGAATTCTCATTTAATGGACACACAGGGATATGCCAGTCCTATCAGGTATGCATATTCTTCCCTCCTCTCCATATTTCTGAAAGATCCCAAATCAAGGCTTAGACATTTCAGCTTGGCCAAAGAGGGATGGAGGAAAAGCAGAAATAAAATCTGAATCAAAACTTCTGAAAAGTTGAGGAGGATGAAAACTCTTGGGTCCAGATCCAGGAATAAATTTTACAGCTGGCACCTGTTTGCCTTCATTACAAATGAAATGCAAAGCTCTGATTACACCACAAGCTTCGAGGCACTTAAAAGCTAACTGCAGATCAAACTTTTTCTGATGAAGCCATGTTCCACCCAGTCAAATTAGTTCCTGATTTCTCCATATGGTATCTCCCTTGACTTTTCTGAACTAAAATAAATTGTGTAAAGGAATCCTTCTGGGTTGTCTTCCCACCTTTCATTTTAAGGATACTGCTATTTCTTCCACTCCTCTCAGAAGAAATCAGGAAGGTAAGGCCCTGAAGCAGTATCTCCTTCACCGGCTAAAACCCCAGAAATTCCACCTAAATGTAGGAAAACACTTTTTAACTAGCAGAGTGATCAAACACTGGAACAGGATGCCCAAACAGGTTGTGAAGTCTCCATTTGTGGAAATGTTCAAAAGCCAACTGGGCATGGTCCTGGGCAGCCTGGTCCAGCTAGCCCTGCTTATGCAGCGGGGTCAAAGTAAATGGACTCAAGAGGTCCTTTCCAAACCCAGCAGTTCTGTAATTCATTTAACATCTCGGGGCTCTGCTTTACTGAAATCAGGGGATATGCAGTGGTTTTCACAAAAAGTTATGGAATACAGAAAATCTTTACTAAGAAAGGACTCACCCTTCAAAATTCATTTTAAAAGAAAAAGTAGAAAAAAAAACCACCACTAAATGAGTACACTGAAAGTGTGATAGCTGCACAAGTATGCTAATGCAAGGAAATGCCAGAACTACATGGCACATATTCCTTAAATAACAAGATGTATTGTGTCACTCACTTCTCTTCATAACTTATGCAGCATACAGATGAGTGAGGAAAAATTTCTCAGCTCCATGACTTATCTGTGCCTTATCAAACCTTAATATTCTGCTAGTGTAGTTTGCTCTTTCTTTCCATCTTCCTTTTTTGTCTTTCTCACTTTTTTTGCTCACTCCAATAATTTAATTCCTTCTTTTCTTTCTCCTCCTTTCTTCCTTTCTCTTACTCACTTCTTTTTCTTTAAAAAAAAAAAAAAGAAACAATAAAAATCCAACTGAAATGCTGATAAAAAGAATGAATTGACATTTTTGGAATCTGTAGTTGAGATTTACAAGGCTGTCTGAGCAGTTTACATGTACAGTTCCCATTTATTGGTAATTCCAACAAAAAAACTCTCTGACTCTATGGACAGAACTAGGAGTGCATTTCCTTCTCCCTATCCACATAAAAAACCCCTTCTGGTCTTGTTTGGGAGTGTGATGCTCCAGCCTGCCTTTGCTGATATTTTCTTGTGCGTTGCAAGTATTATCCTTTCCATGGTGAGAGATGACTGTGCTAAGACTACACCTAGTTTGTAAAATGGGGAGGTGGATGTTATTCTCCGAGCCCTTGTGATATCTAACTAATTATCAACAATTATCCCAGAAGGTAGTGCCAACTACCCCCACACCAATAAATTCTTCCCCTCCCTTGTTACTCACAAGCACAGATTTCCAAGTTTCCCCTGACAAGAAGTCTGTTCTTTCTGCTGAGATGTGCCACCCTGACACTCCAAGCATCCTGGGCCACACTCATAGACCTCCTGCAGGGCTTCCACAAATCTTTCATCAGTGTCTAATAAAGGAAGGGAAGAACAACCCACAGCTGCCATTTCTGACAGGTAACCAGAAACCTGAGAGCTGCTCCACAGAAAACTAGACTTTTTTAGGGACTGACAGACATCTGCCAGAGCCCACTTTTATCTGGCAGGCATGGTTGATTTGTTCTGCCCACTGCCGCATGGGATTCCTCCTGTTCTCTGGCCAGATCCTGCAGGCTCAGAGGGGTTGATGGCCCAATTGCCAGGTTCATATGTAGTGGGTCTCATCTGGAATTGGCTAGAACCAGGTGGGAAGAGGCGAGAGACACAGCAAGCAGCGTGCTAGTGACAGATAACCTGGGCCCAGCAGCTGGGCTGGCATCGCCTGCCCTCGGAGAGGAGATGAGCACGTTATCTTCCAGCTGCAGAGGCCCAGCAGCTGCTCCCCATGCTCCAAGGGGAGATTTAGGCACACGCATGCACACACACAGTAGCTCCCATCTTCTCAGTATTTTAAAATAAGCGAATTTATCTGCTCTAAAGAAGAGAAATAAAATGGGAGTTCACTGTGCTGCCACACATTCCTCAAAGAAGATATCCCACCCGTGGTCACGATGCTTCACAGGGCTGTTCTCACACAGTGCTCTTCATCTGGGAGAGCAAATGCATTTTTCCAGGGGTCTTTCCCAAAAATCCAATGGAAGAAAAGAGAGAGGGGATTATTCTTGGATAGAAGACCTCTTTGAATCTATTCTGGGTGCAAATATATGCTTGTATCTCTTGAAGTTTTTCATGGTTTTCAAACATCTGATTGGCTTCTTTGAGCATGAAGCATCATCACAAAATTCATAGACTCTTCTCTCACCTCCAACACATATATGCTACCCTCTAGAGCCCAGCACACCTCACACCTTCAATGACCTATGCTGTGTAGATCCAACATAGAGCAATAAAACCTTTATTTCTTCCCCTCCTTCCCTCCCTCCCTTTGTCCATCCCTTTCACATATCATCCACAACTGGACAGACACTCAGCCTCAGAAGGCACAAAAGCACAGAATATTTTGCTCAAACGCAGAGCCCTCACTCTACACTCTCCCCTTCCCCAAAGCCTCACCTAAAATAAAGCAGGGGATATCCCAGCTCCTCACTTCCCACTTCTTGCCCTCATTACTTCACAGCCTGCAAGGATATGGTTTCTAATATTGTGTACAACATCTGCTTTAAACTAAAAAACAGCAAGAAGCATCACACATTGCTGGCTTTTAGACAGAACTTATCAGCAAATAAAACAGACAATGTGCCTGTGTGCCCAACTGGGGTCTTTTGTTTCACTGCTGATCATTTAATTTCAAGTGCCCTGAGTGTCTCAGGCATTTACCACAAATGAATGAAGACGCAGCTCCTGTGTGGCAGGAATAGACAAGCTCAGTTCAACAGAATACAATGAGTGAAGGTCGTGAACAAACAGGGGTATAAGCAGAGGCATGAGTGGGTGGTTAAAGCAAGATCATTATTACTCAGCAAGGCCTGGACATAAAATAATGGCTTCTGTTCAGTCTGTTTTAAGGAGCTTTATTACCTCTTTCTCTCCTCATAGGCAAAAGAGTGAGGATGAGGTCACCTGGCTGATCTGGCTGAGATTTGGAAAGTGGGTCCCTGAACAAGCTTGGGGTTGGTGCATCAGGCAGTGAAGAGGAGACCCACGGACGATGAAAAGGTTAAGGAGAACATCCATGCTGTCACACAGTTACTTGAGGCATCCAAGGACCCAACTTAATTGCTCTTGACTCTGCACAGCACTCAGGGACAGAGAGACGAAAAGTCAAAGCACAGACAGTCTAAGCCCAGACCCCAGTGTCTGCTGCCATCAGGGTGCTGCAGAGAGGAGCAGGCAAGGCAAAGGTTATGGGACCTGCAAATTGAGGGTGAGAAGCTGGAGCTCGAGTTGCTGAATTTGATTTCATCTGGCTGCCAAAATCCATTCATGGCAATGGAAATATTTCCACCCTTTCCACAGGTGCTGAGGGCGAGCTCCATCAGACCTGAAGCTCAGTCTAAATTTCCTTTATGACCTTACCTTGCACAAGGCTCCAGATGAGTCTGGTGTGGCCAGCTCATCTCTTGTGGAGTGGCACAGCCCATGCTTTGTCAATAACCCATGGTCTGCAACCACAGGCACTAGCTTAGGAAACAGGTTTCCTACTTAACCATGTTTACTTTTTCTGAATCTCTGAGGCTCTTTTGCTGTGAATGTTACAGCTTCCAACAATACATTTTGGTCTTTATCAGATAAAAAAAGAAAAGAGAAAAAAGAAATAATTTTCAAAGCATTTTTGTCAAAATTTGACTGCCAGTCACAATTCTCAACTCAAAGAGCTCTGTGGCACAGCACTAGAAAAGATATAAGCTGCAGAGTTTCATTATTTAGCTTTCTCAATCTCTAGATGGATTATTTAATTTCTTGGCCATAGTGTCAGGGACAGAATCCAATAGAAATGCAGAGAAACAAAAGAACCCAAAATTTCAGAACAGTTCAAAATGGTTTTCAGTGCTTTCCTTATAAAAAGCAGAGGGAAAAAAAAAAAAAAAAGAAAGGCATAAGATTATCAGAGTAGAGATGACACAGCAGGCACACACTTAGGGAGGCAAATCTAGAACTCCCTTCCAGCAGGAAGTCTTTATCTACTGGAACTAAGAGAAAACTCCCCCAACTGCTGCCTGTCCCCTCCCCTTGATTCAACAACACTCACCCACTCACCTCCTTGCCAGGTTAAAAGCTACATTTCTCAAAGAGGAATTTATATAGTGACCATCTCATTTACATGCCCCACTACTCAGCTTCCCCAGGGCAGGATAAATTTCTTTTCACAGGTGTCCATGAGGCTGACTTACCCAGAATACACGTCCCCATGGGTGAGATATCCTGAACATAAACTACCCATTCCCAGCACACTCCCTGGTTGTGTTTGCCATCTGAATCCTGCTTGTATTTCGCCTCAGTTCTCTCTAGTATTTGTTTGTTCTTGCTGCAAGATCATCAGGCTAGAAATGTTGCTCTGTTTTAGAGAGGTAAAATGCCCACAAGGAATAACAAGAAGAAGAAGAATCAATGTTTATAGTTTACAAGGTGCCTTGAAATTCTGAGATTAAAGGTCCTTTTTGCTGTTGTTCTAAAGTATGCACTTAAACAAATAACCTGCTGTTCTCTGCTACCAGGATGCATCCCTTTTCTTACATTATTATTATTACTCTAAAAATGTTAAATGGCCCTTCATTTTCTTCAAGGATCAAGAGTTTATGACAAATAGCAATTTGTTCCTGACGCTGAGGAGCAAGCTGATGAAACCAAGTACACACAAGTCCATGGCTGAGACATGAAAATAGATGCCCCTGATCCCATCCATCTGCACTGCCTTCACTCTGAAATGCACTTTATCACTGCACTCTCTGCACAAGGAGCATGCATTAAAGGTGGGGTGGCAAAGACTTTGAAAGCGCAAAGAACGACTGATTGAAGAAGGGGTGAGAGGATTTGCTGCAAGGGTGAAACATTACAGAGTAGATGATGCCAACAAGCAAAGATTTCTCTGACAGACAGCATGTCTGCATTCTCCTAGTCATGCTGAAGGGAACAGGGGACATTTCCCTGGCTGATACTCAGTAGGTCAGAGGTTATATATTTACAACATTTTTTATATTCTCAGACCTTTAAGTTCATAAAATAGGCTCTGTATGGTACAGGGTTACAGTTAGATGTCTTGGGTTTTAGAGGGAGGTGGTTAGGAATAAAAACTCCTCCCCACACACTGAGCAAGTCCAAAGCAACCTGGGTACTCAACAAGAAAAGCACTGCAAAATGCAGCAGTCATTTGGTATTGGAAGGGTCAAAGAGGTGCCAGAAGACCACGTATAACTTTAATATGACAATATTAACAATCACTAGCTTTTTGTGAAGGTTTTAACAACTATGAGGCTACAGAGCTGTGCCTGTCCCAGCCCAACCAGTGAGTTCTCATGCAGATTTTTTGCCATTTTAGGACTCCTCACATATTTGGTCCTCATACTACACATTAGTGTGGCGTAGAGACCACTGCAAAGATGAAATTGTATTATAAAACTCAAACTGTCTGAAACCTTCCTGGGATTACTTTTGGATACTAAATGGAGTCTGGATTAATGGGGTTGTCATTTGAATGCAAAAGCAGAGAGCTTCAAATGACATCTTTCTCACTGCTGCTTGTGGGATGGCAGAAGAGAATTTATTTGAACACTAGGCAAAAATTCTTAGCAAAATCTTAGCGGGTTGAGAAATGTTCTTTAGGATCCAAAAGTTTTAGCAGTCTGGTCTACTAGATTGCTCTCCAGACACCAGACCAGTTCAGCTCAAGCCCTGTGAACAAAAAGTAAAAACAAATCCCAAGCCCTAAAAAGCAGACACCCATCTACAGAGCTTTCCAGAGCATTCATGGAGGTGATGGCCAGCACTCCAATACAAGCCTTCTACCTGCAAGATGCCATAAAAGCAAGAGAAGAAGAGGGAGTAACAGGGCTGCTCATTAGTTCACAGCCTGCAGGCACAGAATGTACCAGGGAAGTTGCTGCCCGCCAGGTACTGCAGGATGGCCCAGGCACTCATGCAGCAGGCTCCCCTCAACACAGGGGACCAGCCATAGGGGGGAAAGACCAGGAGGTCATGGAACAGCAGGAAATTGTGGGAAATGGCACACGACCCCAGCAGTCCTTTCTCCCTGACAGCACAACAATCACGCACACTCATTAACTAACTCATGGCTGAAGGGGAGGAGTAGCAGCTGAAGCAAAATTGTCACCTGATGATGCCCAGAAGGGTATGGATTCAGGCCTCAGACCTGCTAGGAGTGCATGTTCTTCCAGATCTGTGGGGTACCAGCCGCTAAAAGTCAGGGAGAACTGCAGAAGGGAGCAGGAGCCTTAAATGGGGAGCTGTCTTGGCCCCAAGCCTTTGAGCAAACTTCCTGAAGGGTAAGGTGGTAGAGAAAGCTGCAGATGGAGATGGTGTTTAAAAACCTCCACTACAGCTGCCTTGCTCTCCAGGGACTCGCAGAAGCCTGAGGACAGGGGGACAGTTGTAGTGTCAGGTCCTGGGGCACAGCTCCCAGGGCCGATGCAGATCAGCCGGGCAGGCAACAGCAGGTTCCCGGTGCCTGGCCCACGGGAGGCGACAGGGCGCTGCTCCCAGCCTCTCTCCGGCGACGCAAATGCCATGGGAAGCGATGCCGCACATCCCCATTTGTCACCAGGGCCGGCATTAACAGAATGTTTAAAAGTCATGATGTCATCGCTATTAATCAGGGCCCCACTGGGCCACGCTCCAGTGCTGCATATTAATCACCAGAGGCCCCAGGACTTGCTTATATGGAGAGGCTAAGTTTAGATCCATAAAACATGATTTATTTTTAAAAGCAGCATTATTAAAGATGAGCTACAGCCTTGTTCACATTCCTGCTGGAGTCTCCCTTAGGAAAAGGTTGATATTTTGGAGCTGGTACAGACACAGTCCTTATTATGTTGAGCTTGAGAAAGCTGTCAGGTGTGATACTGGCCTTTGAATGTCTTGGACTTCTCCCCTACAAAGAGGAACCACCCAGAGTCCCTAGTTGAGTCACTCAAAGGGAAATCAACTTGCAGAAAAAAATCCCATCAGAGTCACTTTGGACTACATATGGGACAGGGCTAATGCTTCAGCAAGGAGAGCTGTTGATGTCAAAAGGCTGGTTAGATGCAGACTTGAGTGTCCCCACAGTGGACAAAGGGCATTGTCTCACACCACATGACTGGTTATGGCCTTTTCCAAGGGGTGAGCGTGGTGAATACTCGCCCATAACCAACATCTAGCATATTAAGTTATTTTTTGTGTTCTTCAAAGTGCTCCAGTTGGATCAACACTATGATTGATCCACACAAATGAGTTCATAAAAGCCTGCCTGCACTCAAATTTATATGAGTTTTACTCTAGTGACTTTAACAATCACTTCATCTCTGGTTCAATGAACACAGAGGAGCTGTTCAGGTTGAATAAAATCATTTTCTAAAATGGTTTGCTAAATTTGATTTGACTCCTTGCTCAACTGCTCGTAATTTAGATTAAAGAGGTTCTGGTGCCAGTTTGGTGTGCACAGGTGACATTAACATGAAGTTTCCCAACCCAAATCAAGAGACTACATCAACCTTAGTTAACAATTAGTTAACTGACTGTTCCTAAGCCAACCCAGTTAAAACCAGTGCAAATCCTATGTGTGAGGCTAAACAAAGAGATCTGTCAGACAGAGCAGGAGAGTGGAAAGTGTCAGTGGGACAAAGCAAAGGACATGCATTCCATTGGCAAAGGAAGACGTCCTGCTTTATTGCCAACAAGAACTGTCACCAATGATCACAAGACTGTCTCACAGGAACCACAGGGTAATACCACATGGCTGCAGAAGTTGACTGGGAGCTGTGTCATCACCACTGCCTGGTCCCAGTGGACTAGCTGTCATGGAGGGAGAAGGTTCAAGACCAGCCCTACTCTTCTTGGTGACAACTGCCTGAACCCTGATGTCCCATGGGCACTATTCTGCTGCTTTCACCACCACAGCAGGTTAGTGCTAGTCATTTGACAGCTTCACTGCTCCCAAGCAAGCAACAGCTTCTCAACCTGCCTCTTCAGCCACACCATCACCTCAGGCAGGGCTGTGCAGTGAAGCTCATCCAAATGATCACGGGGCCTCTTACTCATATGCAGAGAGATGAAACACGGCAATCAGTCATACTGACAAGCCTTGGGATCCCATATGACAGCAGCAAGGGATGCAGCAGACCACAATGGTCATCAAAGTGCTTAAATATGAAACTCCTTGCCTATTCAGTGTCATCTCAAAGGAGCCAAAGTTTGGCTGGCCAGTCTATAGTCTATAGTGGAAAAAGAACCTCTCATGGCTAAGCTGCTCTTTCAACCTCTTGGATCAGGCTCTTGACGAATGTGGACTCACACACTGCTCTTTCCCATTGCCTGCCCCTGAATTCCCCAAGTCTGGAGACTTTGACTCCCCACATTGCATTTTGGAACAGGCTCTCTGAAACCCAAGAGCCAGAGACTCACATAATCTACTGCAGAGAGCTCCTGCAGCCATAGCAGGGCTAATAGCAGGGCCAGGGAAAAGGATGAAGACTTATGGGGCATCCTAAATGAGAAGGTTAAGTTGCAGTCACCTGTTACCTGTATCTAATGTAATGAATCAAGATGCTGCAGATAACAAACACAATTACCATGGCATTTACCAGCACATCCCTCTGGGAGGCAGGACCATAACATCTCAGAATTTCTGGAGTTGAGTTCACCTTGGAGGGCTTACTCTGACTGATACAGCTATGATTTTCTACAGTCTTTACAAAGTTCAAACTAGGAAAGTGGGAACATAAATTTAAATAGGTGTGCTGAGCTTTTTTGGGTTTAGCCTTTTTTCTTTTGGGTTCATTATCTTTTGTGATACAAAGCAAAGGATGGAGAATACAGGGGGAAGATCTGCAAGGAAACAAAGTCCAAACCTTCAAAACTCTGGCCCTGGCAGAGTGACACAAACAGAAGCAATAGCAGCTCTATAGATATTTCTCAGGCAAAAAAAAAAAAAAAAGGACCAGCACTTTCCTCACCAGGTTTGATTAGAGAGCTTTCAAATGGGGCAAACACAGGGCTTTGATTCAGCTTTCCCACCAGAAACCACCGAATCAACATCAATGCTTACATCCCTTTCCACATGTTATTGGCACTGGTGCCTTCTCTGGGGAGAGCTGTATGAGGGAGTTATCCCAAAAGAAGGTGCTTTTTTCACCATCCGCTCCTGCACATCTCCTCTTTCCCATTCAAATTCCCTGGGAACCATGCTATTTAAATCCCTATTTTACTGTAGTTGGCTCTTCATGTTCCTCTGCTCATTAGGCTGGCAGCGCAAGCTCAGCAGCATTTGCACTTCAGCATGAGAATTTGTGCTGTGAGGTATGACTGTCATCCACTTGCCTGGACAGGTTGTTCCTGAAAATAGCCTCATCCTTGTTTTCTCTCTCTCTCAAAAAACAGGTAGTCTCTCTACTTTCTGAACCTTGATCACCAAATTCCCTTCTCATATCCTCACAACCACTCCCTCAGTCTCCTCTTCTCTACAGAAATTATTACTCCTAAAACTCTTCCCTGCCAAGCCAGCAGCCCACCTCAAGCTTTCCAATGAGCGGTTTCCTCCTCAGGTCCCTGAAGGTCAGAGGGTGAGCATCATTTACCCCGCATCCGTATTGGGTTTCCTATGATGAACAGCTTAACCACAGACTGCCACTGACATTGAATGGTGACAGCTGGCTGGGGAACCAGATGAGGATGTGTAAGCTAGGTGCCATGGAGCCCTAGCAGTATTCCTTACTCACGGCTAGAATAGGCCTACTAGGGAAAATCCCACCTGTGACAGAGCCAAATAACTTATTTTTTCTGGATCAGACTCATCCTGCAACCCAGAGGGAGAGGAAACAATTATAACAGCTTTATCCCTCCTCATATTCAGGGATCTCAGCGTAAGCCATAGGCAGCCTGGGGCTGTTTGTGTGCCTGTACCAACAGAGAAGCCACGATAAAAAATGCAGAGCTGCAGCAGCGGGGATGTCACCTTCCTGTCCTCTTTATCTCATCCTTGTAGGCTCCACTATGTCCCACACCCACAGTGTCTCAGACACATCTACCACACAGAAAAAGGTAGAAGCAGATGAGAGGCTCCACATGGGAGAGAAGCTTTCTGAGTTTCAAGATGCCGCCTGCAGCTGTGCCCTACTGCCAGTTCCTTCCATGTCTTGGACAATCCAAGCAAAACAGAAAGATTGCATGAACCCACACTGTGATAAGGGAGAATTGGGACTTCATTATCTTGTGGAATTGATGAAGAAACGCAGTATCTCTGCACATCCCAAGGCTCCTGAGCAGAGTACAAACCAAAGCCTTGCTAACTGCTTATTATTAAGATCTAAAAATCTGTCATGTGCCTTTGTAACGCCTTTTCTCAATTGATGAGAGGAGGGCCATGAGGGAAGAGAAAACGTTTTCCAGGGAAGAAGCTTTTAATATCAGAAGACAGAAAACCAAACAGTGCTTCTTGTGCCTCTGCCTTGAATGCCGGGTGCCGCATTTTCCTGTGCAAGTATGGTGGAAGGAGCACAGTACCCAGCTTGCCTCAGGTGGGAAGGGAGAAAACAAGCTCTTTATTGACTGTTGGGCACTGTTTCTTATCACCTGGCATCCAGAACTGTAATTTCTAAATCTGGGCAAAGTAACTATCAAACAATCTCTTTCTGATTTGGTAATGATTTAAATACTTAATGCAAGAACAAATTGGCTACAGATAGTGTAAGTGAACTGAAAATCTTGCTTGTATGAACTCCTCAAGAAGAACAACTTCTAGTGGTCCCAAAAGCAGCTTCAGTTTACAAATGCCCTTCTTTCTTTCCTTTTTCTGATGACATTTAACTTTTCTCAAAATCAAAACCATCAGGCCAAGCTTGTCTTTGTTGTACCAGAAAGTTTGACTATCTGACCCCGTCACCATGCTTAGTCAGTCTCCTGCTGATATCCACCATGAATCCAGTGCTTCCATAGCTCCATCACAGCACATCTTCACATCTTGCAGAATGGGCACAGAACAATGCAGAAGTGCCAGCGAAGTGCTGTAATATGTATATGTGAAGGGATCTGAATGTATAATGTATTGCACTGTGTTTTGATGCATTCTCCTGCTCAAATGGAGAGAATTGTTTCTCTAGCTCAGCTTCAGGATGTGGATTCACAGACAAGCACTCTCTGTGCTGTCCAATACCACCACACAGGGAGCCCTCAAGTTGTAATTAAGATTAAACCCCAAAGAAGTTCAGTGCTATGCTGCAACACCTTCCAAGTGAAAATACTCTTCAGTTCTATGACTATCAAATCAGAGTTGTTACGAAAAGCAAGACTGAATGACGGCCAAAGTGTGTATCTGCAATTGCTTCCTTGCTGAGACACAAATCAGGAGAACACAGCTGTGACAGATCCAGCAGAAGGACCAGGTCGGAGGGGACCACAAGAGCTAGAAGGATTCTTTCCATATTGTCACATCACTCCACAAGTGAAAGAAGTCAAATCTTTACTTTGAATATTTTCCTTTGGTTTCTGGCTACATTTCTTTAGGAAGCAGATCTAATGAAAGCACAGGAGAGACTGTTCTTTGTGGCTAAGAGGTTAATAAGAGTGGAACACAGGAGCAGCAGGAGCTTCAGGAAGAATAATTCCTTTTAAAGCTGGAGATAGGAAGCCCATAGGTGGTAAGTGTGACATTTCCACATGGAGGAGTCCAGCTTAATTACCTACAATTCAAAGGTAGAAAGTTATACATTAAGGCAGCAAAAAGAAAGTAGTAGGAGAGGACAGACTTTGGCCTCTCATGAAGACTTAACATCATTAACTCTACGGCTTCCAAGAACGTTCCTGTATTTTCACTGGCCAAACACCAATACAGCTAATTGCATTTGTGTTACCTGCAGTTCAGTGAGAAATTGCCTCTTTCTTATTGCCTACACTGTTGTATAGTACAGAAGCACACAGCAATACCAAGCAGAGTGGCTCTACCTCATTTGGAGGTAGAACAATTCCTCTGTGCATTAAGCTTGGCTCAGCAAGACAGGCAGACAACAACAAGGGACCAGAGCTGCTGTTATTCAGATGGCAGCCAGTTTGGCATGGTGACTGGGACAGCATCCACGGGTGCTAAATGCCTGAAAGTTATTTGACAGAGCCTGCATGGCTGGGCAGTGCTGGTAATCATATGTGGCAAATTGAATATGAGTCACCTATTCACCTACTAAGTATTTATATATGCTACTGACAGACATATGGTTTACAGCAAACTAGGGAACAGACACTGCTGCATGCTCATTTCTTCATCTTTCCCAGCATTTGCTGATACATTCTTAGTTGAGACTAACACAGGCCAAACTTCCTTTCCAATATACCATTAAAAAGGCTATATTCTGACAGCTGTTGTTATTGCCCTAATCTCTTCTCTGTTACTCATTCCTAAAATGAGGAACTGGTGGCCAACTCTGAATTACCAAGCTCTCAGAGTCAGACATGCTGAGAGAACCAAGACTGGTTTGCCAGATACATTTTCTTGTGCTATGAAGTCAGTCCCGTCACCCCATCCTCTTGTCTATTTGCTATTTGCATCTATTCAGTTGCACCAATACAGGTGACTGTGAGGACACACAAAATAAAATAGGTACAATCAGTTTAAAAAAACTGTAAAAAATAGCATCATTCCCCCAAACAGACTGATGGGAGCCCCTTCCTCAAGGAGTGCCGCTCACACAGCAAAAAGAAGAGTACCATCACAAAGCCCTTTCCCTTGGGTCTGCTCCCAATCAGACAAGAGTGGAGAACCATTCCCCAGCCTAGGCTTAATCCATAAACTCTTTTTTTCTATTATAGGAAAAAAAAAAAGAAAGCAAAGGGAGAGAATCAACTTTCACATGTGGATGCCAGAGAAAGGAAAACATTACATGGAGTCATCTAATATTTCCTTTGCAGGGCACTTGGCTGCTCTGAGATGAGCAGATGAGGGCAAACAGGCCCTACCCTCCTGTTCTTCCTGCACTTCTGCTGCTGAGCACAAGGAGCTTGCAGGAAGAAACACTGCATACCCAGGATGTTCACTACATACATCTCCTCAGCTGCAGCAGGACAAACAGCCACCACCTGCAAGCTGCCAAGAGTCAGTTCTGATCAAACCCATTTCCTTAGCCCTGCAACGTTACAGTAAAGACTGTTTCTGCCTGTGTCTGCTCTAAGTGCCTCTCTTCATCACCAATTCCTAGCGCCTGCAAGACCCAGGCCAGGGGATCCCCTTGACCCTCCTAAGTCACTGTCTTTGCTGGCTGGTAAAACCACCTGTGACTAATGTGACCAGAAGATCTCATGGACAAAGAAGTTGACATCTCTGAGGCAACTGAGAATGGAGACCTCTGATTTCTGAGCACCCTTCCTCACCTCCGTCTTCCAGCATTGATTAAAGATGATTAAACTGGCAGATCCTGGAAGGGCAGAAATCTTCAATACTTGCCATTGTATTATGGGAGGACTGGAGTCTCTTCAGAGCTGAGGCTGTAATCAGTTTCCACTCTCAGCTCTGACTTAAATAACTCTTCATATGCATTCCTCTAACTTCAGCTCATAATTGCAGGGTTTTGTACTGAAGGTAAAAAGATTATTTTGCTCCCTTCCCTCCTCCTCCTCACTGCAATTTGAAGAATTTGGACCTGTATTTCAAAGAAGTAGGCAATGCCAGACTGAACCTTTGCAAGACTAAATGTTTCCTTGGCTTCTTTCACTTGAGAAAACAAAGCAAAACACCTTCCCCCATCAAAAAAAAAAAGAAAAAGGTTTTTTTCATCTCTCTACATTATCTAAAATGCAAATCTCTTTGAAAACATGCACATAGGCAGCAGCTGCAGAAAACAAGGTGCAAGCGACAAATATAGTTAGGTGTAACAAACTAAGCATGTATGTAGCTGGCATTCTGCTAGCCAGTGCTAGCTGGAAAACCTTCCAAAAGCTGAAATCACTTGATCAAGGAGCTTTTCTAGTTTTAGACAAAATGAAAATATCCTAAAAAACCAGAAGACTCTTTTCCACTGAAGACATGGAAAATCATCAAAACACTTTCCACTTGCTGTGGAAGCAGCAAATTGCTGCATACAAAAAACCACAAAATCCATCCTGTGCTGTACTAAAGCAGATTAGACTTTCCATTACTTTTGCTCTGTTTATTTTTAGAGGTTAAAATTTTGGCCCCAATTATATGCAGCACTTAGTATTTTTGCTATTTGCATAAACCTTGTGTTTGCACTGGATTCAATATAAAATACAATCCAGGCAGTCAGTTTGCTCCTACAGAAGTGCCTCCACAAAAGTAAAAATTATCCATCTCTCCAAGCTGTAAGTTTCTTTTTTTTTTTCAATATTGATTGCTGCTTTCAAATTTCTGCAGGAGGCTAATTAATAAATTGTTTTTAAAAAATAATTGAAAAGACAGAAATTTTGCACTTGCTGTAGCAAAGAGAATCATCAGGGAAAGAGCTGCTTATCTCCCATCTGTCCCTGACAACAGGAGAAAAAACAGGATTCTGAAGCTGGTCACAAATTAGCCTGCACAGAATACCAGCAGAAATATGGGCCCCACATAAAGAAATTAAATCTTGCACACAATTCATTAACTTGAATTTAATGATTATCATGATTTGCATCTGTAAATAGTTATGCATGTGTGTAGCTTGAGTCACACTTAGATCTTCTGATTCCAATAATAATAACTTCATACAATTCACATATGTATATGGACACAGAAACCTCTGGATGCTGCATTTAAACTTCCCTTCTAGACATCTAACAGCCAATAAATATGTAAGGAAAAAGGGAAGCCACTGTATCTTGTTGAATGAGGTCTAGCAAAGTAAAAACTGACTTAGTATAAACACTGGTGCATGTTCCAAAATACCCTAGTTCTGCCCACCTGGTGGGCAACAACTGCCCATTTCTGCAAGATGCACTTCTAACAGCCACAACCAGGCACTCAAAAAAATCACTGTCTGCAGGAAAACAAATTCATTGAAGGCATGACGTTTTGACATCCTTCCCACCTCCGGACAATTTAATCTGGCAGTAAGTAATGTACTGGTCTGGTTTGATGAAATGGACACCCTGACCCTTTCTTACACTTGCAGATTGATTGATTGTTTGTACCTGAACAATTACGCCTTAGCAAACAGGCAAGAAACAAAACAAACCTTTTGGCCACAACATTTAATTTCTGCTAGCAACATTTCACAGCTGTTACTTCCCTGTTTACTCAAAGGAACTTACATTTTGCTTTGTAAAATGCACATCCTCATTTCCATACTCTGCTGTAGGTAAAAACCTACTTCCTTTGAGTTCCTTAATTGAAATACATCTAATTCCACTGGCATTTTCCAAGATTTGTTTACAGCAGAACTAGCCACTTAAAAAGCAACAATGTTTTTTAAAGGAATATATCCGCTAATTCATATTGCAAACAACTACTCAGATTATTGTCAGGAGGAGTATTCTTAAATACATATGTCTTTTTGCCTCCTCCTGATAGCTTTTTGTCCTCCTCTCAGCCTGGCCAATGAAAATCAATGCGGCAGCTTTCCTTTTTCTCTCCAGTGAATTCAAGTATCAGGTGACAAGGAAGCAGTTTTTAAGACAACCCTTTGCACTGGAACTTTTACAAAAAATGAACTTCTTAATAGAAATTATATACTCTTGGCTTGTACGGAGAAGAAAAACCAACAACCACCACCTTTTCCCTTTTCTCTTTTTTTTTTTTCCCTTTTTAAAACAAAGCAAAAATTCATCAGCCAAACAGGAATTGACAGCATTCCTTTAAAAAGCAAAATAAAGCTTGCCCCAGCTGGGCACTCACCAGGCAGCTATATTTATTTGTGTCTCACGTTCTGGGCCCATGTGCAATTCAGCTTCCCTTGATGTGAGCAGGCTTGCTGTGCTCTGCCTTCCCCAGTCCCCTCTGGTGCACTTAAGCTTTTTCTCTGGCTCCCACTCCAGGTCACCCCCGTGCCCCGGTGGAGCCCAGCTGACAAGCCCTCAGAAGAAGCTCAGACTCCAGTGCTGGCTCTAGCCCCAAACTCAGACAAAGCTCAAGCCCATCCTTGTCCTAGACCTCCAGAGCTGCAAGCAGAGGCTTGCATTCATACTCACCCTTCCAGAAATGCATCCTAGAGAAAACTCACAGACCCTACTGAGGTTTTCTCAATCAATCATTCTTTACTTTGGCTGGCATAAGAAGCTGAAAAATCTATAAGAATAATAAAAAGCACTTTCAGTTGTATTCTGACTCTTTTTCCCAACATTTGGTGATATTTTTTGAGATGAGCCTGCTATGCAGCTAAGCATCCCAACTCATAAAAAAGAAACACAATTGTTTTTTTTCTTTTGAGAGTTAAAATTCCTCCCACTACCTGGTTTCACAATTGAAACTGACCCCCCCACTGTTAAAATATGCATTCCTGTTCCTCCCTGTGACCAGGCTGCTTCTGGTTTTTCATGCTCTGTAAAGGCTCTGGCTCAGGAGTAAGGATGACAGCTATCACATTGACATAAAATGCCCTGCCTCTGTCCTAATGCAGAGAGACTTGAGATGCTTATACATCGTTCCTACAGCGCTGCACTTGGAAGCTTGGAATTTTAAGATGAATAGTCATGAATTTCAACGTGACTTAAACCACCAGAAGGTTATTTTAATCACTGAGGGTCTGCTCCTTAAGAAGCTCAAGTATCCAGGGATGGGATAGACATGAGCATTTTAGGATGTGCAGCATGACTTGGTATTAATACCTGACGTTTGTTTTACTGGTTGAAGTTATTTCTCTTTCCCTCTTCCTTCTCTGCAGAAAATATTCCTCAGCCTTGTGTGTGGCTATCCATCTGCCTTCTTCTTCCCCTCAATCTCAGGTTATTCCCATTTGAAGTCCACAGCCCAAAACTTAACAAGCTTCCCTTATTACACCAATCATTTGTAACAGCTTCTGAACACCAGCCACAATTTATGATTGCTTCTTCAAATCAGCACAGAGATTTCCATTTGCCTTCTTACTACAGAAACCTTGTTTTAACAAAATCCAAAAGGAACAATCACCTACAGGCTAAAGACATGTTTCTGAAACAGAAAATGAAGCAATGGGTCTCCTTGGTTTGTATATATCAACACAGAGCTTTCCTGAAAGACTTAATTTTTATCATCTTCAGAAATGAAAGTCATCACCAGTAAACTGTTCCTACCAAAAGCACTGTCCTGAACAAAGGGTGATATAAAGAGAAGAGAGAGAACTGGTGGTAGAGTTTGGTCTTTTTTTTTCTCTTTCTCAAGGCTCAGTTCAGCTCCTCCTGAAGAGGGTTTTGTTTGCTTGTTGCATTATTATATGTATGCAGGTCACCTGAGAGTTGCCAGGGGTTCGGAATTTCTGCTAAAAATCCTTCTTGACAATCACTTTGTAGTTTCAGTATTTGCAAATTGCTAAACAAAGTAAGAATAGAAAGAGAGAAGAGAATTAGGTCTTCAGCAGTCATCTGACATCCTATTTTAAGCCTGTTTCTGATGACATGCCCTCTGACATTTTTTATAATGTCAGTGACTTTTTAAATTAGAGTTCAGTCAACTAATTTTCAGTGCTCTTGTGCATTAGATTTAAGAAGATGAGTTTACTAGACTAGTTTTAATCTCTGTTTTGTTTTTGCATTGTTTGTTTTTTTGTTCTTGTGCCATAAAGTGGCAAAGTGAATTAAAGGACACTTTTCCATCTAAAAAGTTCTACTTTCAGGTAGCTATAGGCAGCAATCTAGTGAATCCTGTTCATTTCTTAGTAGGTAAAAGCCTCTTAGTCAAGGTTTCACATGGTCTGTCTTTTGGGGATGGTTTTATTCCTTTGTTTACCTATCTCATAAGGCAAACATCTGTTCAAAATCAGGTAAACTCCAGTTGAAACTTTAAATACAGAAGAGCTGCATTCATTTCAGAATGACTTCACTTAGTAGAATTCATTCACCAGAGTCCTTGCAAAAATTATTCACCATAGGCAAAATACCACAAGCAGAAAACTACAAAGCACAAATTTATTTTACACAAGTAAACACTAGTTAAAATTTGCATTGTAACACAACTTTAAAATTGAAATGTAAAAAGAATTTCCATATAAAACAACATGGAAGCAAAACCAGGCATTGCTTATGTTTTGTGCTTTTATAATTCACTACTTTTGCACAGTTGTGGCAATGGAACCGGAGATAAAAAAAAAAAAAAAAATCAAAAGAAAAATGTGAAAGGGAAGAAAGACACTCAAGAAGCCACTTCTATTAGAGAGGATATCTTAATGTGGACTTGAGTCAACTGTAGGAGTGACCAGATTTGACACGGTAACACAATCAGGTTCTTCCTGGTACTGATAGGTGAATCAAAGCAGAGCTCCAAGAAGTGGCTGTTCAACTTCAATGAGCATTAAATGAGAAAAAAACAAACGCAAAGCATCCATGAAGTTCATGCAATGAGAGGAAAGCCCAAAGGAATTCAAAAGCCCAAGTAAACAAACTGCTAACCAGTGACCCAGTGGGAGAAGGGCGGCTCTGCAGCAGCTCTGATCCTGTGCCTCTGCAGCTCAGCCACTGCTTACAAGCTTTGCTGTTCGACCTACATCAACTCGGAGACAGATAAGAAGAAGGAACAAGTGAGAGGGAAACACCATCACCACAGCAAAAATCTCTAGAGCAGAAAGAGCTGCAGTCCCAAAGACAGAATCTCTTTGGCAATACAGGTTTGCTTAATACCTGGAACCAAGATGAACTGGGATTGTGAAAGCAGAATGCAACTTTGGAGAGAGTGAACAAGCAAAGACAGAGCTCAGAACCCATACAAAGAGTGGGGTAAAACAAGAACACAAAAGCAGAAACTTTATTGAAGCAGAGAATACACACCGAAAACAGGTAGGTAGGCTCTAATGGAAGTGATTCTAAAGGAAACAAGGAAAGCTCACAATTTCTCAGAGAAACAGCACTGAGACCTCCAGTGTCCTATTGCAGTACATAGGAAGGCAGCAGGACATGATTAAATCATGAGCACTTCCTTTGATCTTGTATGAAGGTAGCATAGACCCCAGGTCCAGCTACTGGGTGGGGGGAGGGTAAAATGATGCACAAATTCAATCAAAAAGCAACAAGCATGCCCTTTTTTCACCAGCAGAGAAGAGAACAAAAAGAAAGTGTTAATGAAAAGGGACAGATGACAGTCTAAAGACTGAATAATTTCTGGAGGACTGTTCATTAAGTAGGTCAAGTGCAAGCATCTAACACTGTGCTATTAATGCCAGTGGCATGAAAGCCAAAAAAAAAAAAAAAACAAAAAAACCCAGAGGAATGTGTATTCAAGCTGGCTGATTCTGACAAACTTCTTCTTTTGAATACTTAAGAGAAGCAGCTGAAGCAATTCCAGTTTATGGAGAACATGAATCATAGAGAACAGAAAAGACTTAAGAAGTCTGGAAAGGAGAAACATGGTTCTTAGCTTTAAAAAATTATGCTAGAGAATTGCAGACCACTCAGTTTAACTTCCATCCCAAGAAAAAATATTGAAACAAATAATCAAACTGTATGTAGAAAGCTAAAATGATAAGTACCAAGAGATGAGTAACAGACCTTGTTGAAT
This sequence comes from Phainopepla nitens, assembly GCA_013400175.1. Classification (NCBI taxonomy): domain Eukaryota; kingdom Metazoa; phylum Chordata; class Aves; order Passeriformes; family Bombycillidae; genus Phainopepla; species Phainopepla nitens. Next base: position 700,296 of record VXBQ01007736.1, read on the forward strand.
TGTCAGAAAGAAATTGTGTCAAGCCAATTTAATTTCTTTGTGTGACAGGTAATGGGCCTTGGGCAAAGGTGACAAGCAGTAGATGCCATATATCTTGGCTTTTAGTAGGATTTGTGACTGGTGCCTGTGATATTCTCCTCAGCAATCTCAGAAAACATGGACTCGTAATGACTCAAGGGTAGGAATAAAACCAGTGTCACAGCCTGACTCAGAGGGCTGCTCTCAGTGGTTTTTGTCAGCAAGGGGAACTGTGCCAAGTGAGATGCTCAGGGGTCTCTCCTAGGACCGAACATATTATCCTCTACCTGAACAAAGGAATGGAGTAAAGATCTGGTTCATAAATTATGTAGATGACACCTGACTGCTGAAAGCTAACGTAAGAATTGAAATGGATCTTTACAATGTGGAGAAGAACTCATAAACACTGAATGAATACAACCAAAATCAATGTAAGACTTTAACAGGGAGATACAACCACACGGAGAGAAGATAAGGGAACAATTAAATAGTCAAAAGTTCTTCAAAAAGAAAATAATCTGGGGTGGGCAGAATGTAGTGATTTGCCAGCTGGACATATCTGAGCAGTATTACAACATTGAGAAAAAGACAAATATCATGTAGACATAGGGATCTGGACACATGATATGATCTTTCCACCCCACCAAGCATTGAGTGGCTTCTGCTGGAATACTGTGTCCTGTTTTGGGCATGACACTTTGAGAAAGATGTGGGTCCAAGAAAAGAGCCTAGAGAAGAGCATGCAAGAATAATTACGCTTCTAGAAAACCCCTCTTTCAGGGCAAATTGAAAGTCAGCAGAAGAGAAAACTGGGGGACATATGACAAGAATCTTCATGTATATAAAAGATTGTTTAAAAAGGGGGAATATAATTTGTTCTTCATGTCCACTGCAGACAGAGAAAGGAATAACTGACTTAAATTTAAGAAAGAAGGATGCATGCTAACCAGCAAGCGAAATGAAAGCTCTATTGGTAAGCTTGGGAAAGTACTAGAAAGTCTGCTTGGGAAGGGCATAGTCTTTCTGGTACTGTACAGCTTTCAAATAAATCATATGTCAGGAATAACAGATGTACAGATGACTGTATCAAGGTGGAGAGATTGGCCTGCGATGTTTTTAAGGACCCTTTGAGTTCCTATTTTAAGACTCTTTGGAATTGTTCACTTTGAATGCTGGCATCAATCTTGCTTTCCCCTAAAAATGATGTTTGAGACAAGCAATCAGAAAAAGAAATGTTTCAGATGTATTTCCTAAAATGTGTCTTCTCTGACACTTTTCTGCAGGATGAAATCACCAGCTCTCTGTCTTCTGCACTTCAGTGAGAGACTGTGTCATAGCAAGGGTTACATTGGCATCAAATCAAAGATAGTGTTTATTACAGAAAACTAAAACCTTTTTTGTGACTCAAAGCCTGTTAACATGTGGTCTTATAAAGTCCCAAGCATCTGGGCAACATTTTCCTAGAGAGAAGGCATAAGCTGGTTTAGGTAAAACAAGAGACACTGGGTGGGACTTAGATTGAATGTGATATCTCAGATTTCCATTGTGCAGACTGTCTTCGAATTTGTTGGTGGGTAAAGAGACATGCTGAGATCTTAAGGGAATACTTCTAACCACAATCTTGAAGTAATTGAATTAAATCACTCCTTCACACACCAAGTTTTTACAGAGAGAGCTAACAATAAATACACAAATATCTATATAAGGCCTTCATTAAGATCACTTACATTTGAAGTTATATTTTTTTCACTCATCTCCGTATGCCGCTGATTTTCTACAGCAGATCTTTCCAACTTCTTGACAACCAGGACAGCAGATTCTGCTAAGGCAGTTTATTTGGGAGGCTGAATGGTAAAAATACCTTACAGAACTACATACTGGCAGAAAAATTACCTCGGTGGTAGCAGGAACTGTCCCTGTAACCACAGTGCAACCTGGTAGCTACCAAGAGAACAGTTAAAAGACAGAGACATGGACTCCATCTTTAAGGATGGGGAACTGAAACAAAGGCCCAGATCCCATAAGCTTTCCTGGGCTCTTCAAGACATACCTGCCTTTGGGGATCTGGCTTCATATGACTTTAGTGCAGTTACATGAGAAGGCAGAACATAGCTGGACCCGCTATCATGCAAGACATCAAAGAAGAGACAGTTTCAATTAGCCCTGACACAGAAACAGTGATTCCCCAGCTACTTCATCCATACAAATTTCAGAAATGTAGCAGAAAGGACGGAGGTTGAGTGATGGCCTCCGCTTCCAAAAAAGGAAAGACTGTGAGTTACTAGACATCAGGGAAGCCCCAAGGGTTGGTGTCATTACAACTGTCCTAGCCAAATGGGACGATGGACCACACAAATGAGAGTATATCTCATTCACTGCTCTAGGAATTATGTGTAATTTTAGCATGGTTAAAAGCAATTTTAGGCAATTATCACTGCTGTATTTGAAAAGACTCTGGTTTCCAAAGGAAATTAAACCACTGCCAAGTGGTCTGAAAGCATGACAAGAGCCATGGGTGAGATCCATCCTGGATGCAAGGCTACGGTTCCTCCCCTCAGCCCACTCTAAGGGGCAAGGAAAGCAAGTATCTTGGGTTTTTGTGGTCAGGGTTTGGTAGCAGAGTGGGGGATAGAGGGGTGGCTTCTGTGAGAAACTGCCAGAAGTTTCCCCCTTGTCCAGCAGAACCACTGCCAGCTGGCTCCAGGACGGACCCGCCACTGGCCGGGGCTAAGCCAATTAGAGATCCTGTGACAACATTTTAAGAAGGGAAAAAAAGAGTTATTTTGCAGCTGTAATTGCGGCCAGGAAAGAGAGGAGTGACTCTTCTTCCTGAGCAGCAGCAGGAACAACATATATGAACTGACCACAACCCCATTCCCTGTCTCCCTGCGCCACTGGTGGGGGGAAAGTAGATCTTGGGAATGAGGGAGGGTTGGGGAAAGGCTGTTTTTAAGATTTATTATTTCTCATTATCATGCTCCTATTTTGATTGGTAATAAATTCAGTTAATATCCCAAATTTGAGTCTGTTTTGCCCATGATGATATTTGATGAGTGTTCTCTCCTGGTTCCATATCTCAAGCCATGAACTCTTTGTTGGATTTTGTCTTCTGTGTCTATTTGTGCAGGAGGGAGATAGAGTGGCTTTGGTGGGCATCCAGCCAGGGTTAGACCTCTACAGCAAGGCAGAAAGGGAGAGGTATCCCAGCATTTCATTTGGGTGGTTTGACCAATCTTTAGTCTCCTCCTTTCTGAATCTCCCACAAGAAAGAAAAAGGGAATTCCTATTATTTCACAGGGATATTAAATACAGTAAATATTTTCAGGCTTGCAAATACTAAGCACAACCAAGAACATGGAAGAAGCAGACACAAAAACTTCTGTGAGAACTTTTGCTCTTTCTTATTCATCCTGATCACCAGAGCTGGACAAATTGTTTGCAGGAAAAATTTGGCAATGTTTCTTCATGAAATTTTGGCACATAGACATTTTTGATTAATCTGTTCCTTATGCAAACATACTCAAAATCGATGAGAACATATTTCAGCCCATGGACGAAACATAAAAATTTCCCCATGGCTATAGCAAATCAAAAAATTCAGATGTGAAATGAAATGTATTTGGTTTTGGCAAGGAAAGGGACAAAATGACAGCATCCTCACACATTTCTATTTGAATAAGTTGAAACACAACATCCTACCATAACTCTTCCAAGAATTCATATGCTCTTCAAAAGCTGGTGAGTAAATCATTTGGTATGACAAAGCAAAGACAAATAATACTGATAATTCTCCTTGGTTGGATGAGTTCAGGCTGACAGGACTTTTATAAGTGCATACATTTTTTCATTGCTTACTTCTGTGATTCAATGATTGTAAACAAAATTCATCCAAGAAACACTTCTGAAAGAAAAATAAGCAGAGTACTGAAAATGAGACTTGCCAATATGCAGGGAGAGAGCCATGAAACCCTACACTAGAGTGAGAAAACCTCTAAAATGCTGCAAGCCCAGGGTGCTCGGGTGGGTTAGGAGAGCCAGGGATAACCCAAGGCAGCAATGGTGGCCTGTCAGGTTTATAAATGAGATTAGAGGCAGCATGATAAATCCTGTACAAAGAAACACCTCCTTGCCTGCTGTAGCAAGAATTACTCAGGTTTACTTCTCAGGTTTAATCTCAGGCCCCTGTAGAAGGTGCAGAAGTAAACCAGCTCTGAGCACATCCTGCTGGGAGAGCTTGCTGCAAGGTCTGCAACCACCCTATTGCTCTGCTGTTCCTCGGGAAACAAACATTAGCAAATGCTTTTTTTATGGAATTCATTTACCATAGCACATCCTGAAGACAGGATGCTAGGGAGCAGAGTTATGACATCCAGAAACTGACAACAAGAGCAATAAAAGCTGACATATATCATGAAAGCCAAGTTATGGTACTACGTGTAATTAACAGAGAGTGTAATTATTCACCTTGAGAAAGACTTTGATGGATGCCTCATATTTAATTCTTTTTTTCCTGTGTTTCATCTTCTCTTGCTCATGGCAGCTGGAAGGCCAGCTTGCAACTTTCAGCTTTTTTCCCAGTTTCTTATCCAAAGATGTTGTATCTTTATGGCTCGTAGCCAGACTTGGTTCAATCCCAGGCTGGATGCTTTGTCTAACCCTGGAGGTGTTTAGTTTCAAGCCTAGCTTTTGAAGCTAACAAGGCACTACATTAACACAGGATGGACTGTGACAATGGTGTGTGTATTAAAATTCCAAGCATGCCCAGTATCCCTCAGATGTCTCCAGGACCCCAAGTATACCCTTACGCAAAAGAGCACAATCTTCCTTTTCATGACAACAAGGTCGCTCTCCCTTGGTTCCCACTGAATCCTGACACAAGTTAGAGATGGGAGTGTTTATTTCCCCTCAATTCTCTGAATTGTCAAGAAATCTGAACAGAAAAGGGAGCATCAGGAAAAGTTTGAACAGTTGCCCAGTCCCAATAAGCTGCAGAGGAGGCTCTTATAAAGCTGCAGTACCATACACACACTGGACTTGGTGGTGTTTGTTGGCATGCACTGCTTTTGCATGGGAGGAGAAGCAACTGGGGAGGATTTGGCTCAGGCTCTGAAAATCAGAGAGAAGCTGCTACTATACAAAATGTGATCATTTAAAAACACTGCAACCATGGGTAATTGATCTAGCTGATGCACTGGGGACTCGATAGAAATGTAAGCTCAGTCACATGAATTTGAAGAGCTCCACAAGCTTTAAATGAAAGAGAAATTTGTAGCCTTGGGATAAAATGAGTGAAGCCTTATTTAAAACCTATTGAAGGTAACTAGGATAATTCTACAGGCTTTTGGGGGCATTGGATCAGACCCTAGATGGATGCAAACCTCTGAAGAAGAGGGTATATAATCTTCACGCAGGAAGAGAGACACTTTAAAAGGCAGTGGAATGCACAGTTGGGCTCTGTATGACTCAGTGACGAATCAGTGTCCATACTGCATTATTTCAGAAAGCCAGAGATTAAGAGAATCCAAAAAAGAATCTAGAAGGGAAATAAAAGTTACTCTGATAATCACAACCTCCCTAGCCACAAACATATAAATATATAAATGCAAAGACAGAAACAAAATTTAAAAAAAATTCAGAGTTACAGCAGATACATTAAAACTAGGAGAGTCTGCACATTTAGAGAACAGAGAGACAATGGCATATATATTTCTGCAGACACAGAGTGCAAAATAAATGGCTCAGACAGGCAAGCACAGCTAAACATTAATGGCATGGTTGTATTATTTTAAATTGGGTGACTGCAACAAGTTCCAGGGAAAATACTGGGACTTGAAAATGGCACAGTCCAAGTTAGTAAAAAGTGATGTGTGTTATAAGCACTACAGAATCCTAAACAGACTACACAGTCCTCACATCTCCAAACACCACTTTGATAAATTAATTGCTCCTATGTGATGCCCATCCAGAAAAAGGCACTGTTCGCCCTAATGAGAAGGAAAACTGAATTTAATAATAGGAAAAAAGCAAGCATTTATTGGTACAGAAGAACAATTTATAGTTTGAAAGAATTACATGGTTGTAACTGAGAAGTCAGATATGCTATGGATGTGTATCGATTCACATAACCAAAATGAAGCCATAAAGTCTGTATAGCATCTGATCAAAATCACTAAAGAAAGGACAGCTAAGATCTTAGTAGCAAATTAAAATATTGTAAAGGATTAATGTAAAATAGTCATTTTTTGAAGAAAAAAGTTAGCTTGGGCTCTAAGCTTGTAATTTTTAATACACCATTTGGATACCACATGGTGAATTTAAGCAAAGGCCATTTGGTAAAAGTTCTGATCCCAAGGTATTACAAAGAGTAATTGCACAGATCTTTGAGGGATTATGAAATGTCAGACTTTTAATGGATGATGTTTTAATTTGGGTACAGGGAAATTAACGCAAAGGAAGACTTTGGCAAGTATTGCAGGAAGCCAGAAAGAGATGATGATCCAGTACATAAAATAGCTGGGGTCTAAAACGCTGTGGCCAGAATTTGGGCAAAGACGACTTAACTGGGGCTCCAGGTAAAACAAGTGCAACAGCAGGATATCCACATTACAATGTAAATTAGATCTACAGAGATTAATTAATATGATAAATTGTATTCCATTATTCATTCCAATTCTAACTAGGGTCAATATGTCCTTAAGGAATTATTGGAAAATTAAGCTACCTGGTATTGGGGAGATTAATACGATTAATCCAAACATTGAAATAAACAGTTAAAGATGGTGACACTAATCCACTAGCTTAAAAATATCATAATGATATTTTCTGAAAAGCTGTAATACATGCTCATCTTACCTGTTTAGACTGAGATTCCTAAGCAGAAAAGACAGAAACTATTGCCAGGTTGACAAAGAAGTGGTAGTAATTTTATTTGCTCCTCTAAACTTGCTTCAATCTAGATAAATATGAAAGATACAGAGAAAAGAGACTACAAAGCACTTCAAAATGGTTGTAAAAAATCTTTTGCCTAATTTTCACAGATACTAAGCATTAGCTTGAGTTGGAAATGCAGACAGTAAGCACCTTGCAAAATCAGTCCATTTGTCTTTGGCATCATCTACAACTTCATAGATAAAGCTGATGATCTTTTACCAGGGAAAAAGAATACAAAGGAACAAATTGCTTTTTGATGCTCAGTGTCTAATGCACAATGTTCCTACCTTCAACTGCAAGTTGAAGGTTTAAAAATTTATTTTATTTTCATTTGGACTGTAATTGGATTAAAAAGTGCACGGCAAACATTGCTATCATGGCAGTGAAAAGTGGATAGCATTAACACACAAAACTGTGTTTTCTGATACATTCTAAACACATACAGTAAAGACTGTATCAGCTAAAACTGAAATGTGGCTGTGGTATGGAATGAAGCAACTGCTTTGCAGCACTAGAACAGTCTGGAAAAGAAAAGAAGAGATAGAAATTTTAATTGAAAAGAAAAGAAATACAGAAAGTAGCATGTAATGACTTGTATTGGAATTCGGTGAAATTGATGTTAACATCCCTGCTTTTATAGGAAATATCATATGATCTCTAATGGCAAAAAATGATCCTCACTTTATTTTTATATCCATCCAAAGGATTACTCCTCCATCAGTACTGGGATGCACAAGCTGCAGCAGGGCACCTGATCAATCTTGGCTAACAGAATTTGCCTTCATGGAGTTCCCACCTGGACATTCTCAAACTTCTCATTTTTGGGCAGCTGGCCCCACCTTACATTCTTTGTGTTGGAGAGATCTATCACCAACCCCCTGCTAGGGGATACGGCTTTGTGTCATAACATATTGTGCCTTCAGAGGTGGGTGAAGGGAAGCAGTAACCAAGGTTCCATGTTGGCAGTGTTCACATGAATTTAGCAGCTTTCAACAAATGCCCACATCACAAAAGACAGAAAGAATGATATCTGTTTGTCAGACTCACTCTTGACTGTGATAAGTCAAGATCCAGTGTATAAAGAACTCTCTGTGTGAAGCCCAGCACTAGTATGCCAGAGGATCTAACAGGATGGGATAAAATTATCAGACCCATAGGAAATGTAGAAGGACATAAAGGGTACCAGTCGTTAGATCTGAAATACACTGGGAAAGCTGGTGAAGGGAGCCACAGGCTGGCAAAGTTGGGGGTGAAGGGTGTTGGGCAGAATGAGACCCTGGCAGAGCTTTTTAGCATGTGCTTATTTTTAATCAGCTCTGTTCATCCTCCAGTATCATAGGCTGTGCAGTTTGGGGGCATCAAGAAGAGCAGACAGGAGCCCTACAGCCCCAGCTACTCTGCTTTGATATCTGTGGGGCCATTATGGAAGTCCCTTTAAGAAGTCATTTACAGGATTAATGCACAAAGCTCTCTGAGCTACTTGGTGTGGCTGAGTGGCACTGAGGAGCAGCAAGCCCTGTGCCAGGGACAGAGGTGTGCCGATTCTGCAAAAACGACCCATGGCCCCCCACCTCTTGCTGTGACACTGCCTTTTTGATATTTTGCTTCTCTCACCCACTCATTCCCAGCTACTGAGTCAAAGGTTCCTGAGGCTTTTCCTGATCCTCATGGAAAAGGTATTGCAAGAGCGTGCAGGTTCAAACCCTCTGCTCTGTAGCCTACTCACAGTTTTGTTTCCCTTTCTGCACCCACCTCTACATCCTTTCTCTTTCCTTCTCTTTCCTCGTTATTGCGGTAAGAGAAGGAAAGGAAGCACTTCAGAAATGAAAGATTAGTTTGCTGTATCATAAAGATGAGCTTTGTAATCACTTTCCTTTAAGCAAAGAATTAAAAGATAATAAAAGCCCTAATTAAGGACCTCGTTAGCTTAACTAGATTTTCATATGCAAAGTGATGTTCACCACGTGCAGCCACCATCTGAAAATGCTGCCTGGCACTACATGGGAAGCACCTGTGCCAACTCCCCAATTGTATTTCCCTTCTTCATTTCAGTTACCTTTCCATCTTTCCCCCTCCTTTCCCCTCTGTGCCCAGGTTCAGTAGGCTCAGGCTGATGTGGGGCTGCCTAGTGCTGGGCACATGCAAGACAGACTTGGCATTACCTTTAGAACCATGTGACAGAATGAGAGAGAAATGAGACCAAAGGGCAGGGAAAGATGGGGGAGAGCAGATATGACTGATGAGGGCTGAGCATACACAGACCCAAGAGGAAGGCAGAGGCAGCATGTAGGTTCGATGGCAGGTGGAGATTATCCAGGTGGAGGATCCATCTGACTCAAGATGAGCACAGCAATGCTTTGGATGAGTGGATACCATAGGGCAGAGCTGGAGGGAGGAGATGTGGGATGGAGCTGGCCCCCATCTTGGCCCCTGTATAGAACCTAGCTATGATTTAGGCAAAGACGTGCATTAAGAATTTGGCTTCATCCTTGACTGGAAACAAAAATTGAATCCTTAGAGATTCTGTCCGAGGGGCCTTCCAGGGCTCTGTTTTCAATCCCGCATGGCCCCCAGTACAATTCAGGTGGACAGGTAGCTGTTTAGGGATTTGCTTAACAGAAGCAATTAGGAAATCATTATACTACAGTAATGTGAGCAGATGAGTGAACAAAATGACTGCTCGCTGCCATGTGAGAAATCAGCCTGGCCTGGCTGAGCAGAGAGCACTCAGCTCTCAGCAGCACGACCAGCAGGCACTGCATCGCAGAGGCCACGGCAGAGCCAGGAGCCCGGGTCTGCCTGGCTGGAACAATCTGATAAATTCCTACAGCTGGGAACACAGCATGAGATGGGAATCAGGATTTTCATCCTCGTTAAAACTGTAATTGGAGCCTCATTCTACTTCGTTTAGAGCCTGCTGTGAACGTGAGCAAAAGCTGTAGGGTGCTAAGCAGGGAGGTCACTCCGGGGCGGTGGTGAGCAGCCGGCCAGGAGCAGTAGGAGGCTGGAGGGAGCACAGCAAGGCAGAAGCCAGGCTGGCCTATGTGCATCTCCTGTAGGTATGGAAAGGCTCCTGTTGTGAGATCCCCAGTTTTCAACTGTTTTGTTTTTTTTGTTTCCATTTTTTTTATTTTATTTTTTTAATTTAGAGAACAAGAAAGCAAACATGATATTTATGACTAGAGATGGCTTTGAAAGGGACCCTCAGCCTTCAGCTGGGCACTTTGACCTGCAACCTAGTGGACCTCAGATCTGAACCACCAGTGACACAATCTAATAGCCCCTACCTCAGCTCTCAGATCAGGGCAACACTTAAGGAAACCTGATACAGCATTATTAGGCTGGAGACTGCGTTGATCCATTTATTAGCTGAGAATTTTCTTTACTTAACAGAATTGATTCTTGCTTTTTCTCTACACAACATGAGACTGGCTCAATACAGGGTATTCATTTAGTTTGCAACCAGAGATGAAGAACTGTAAACCAAATCCAGATGTTGCATCCAGCACTCACACCAACTCCTGCCTGGGCCCATCTCCAATCATACGTATTTGTGCAGTAGAGGAAATGGCTGATGTGCCTTAAATATAGTTTAAAAATAATCAGCAATAGTCAAATTACTTCTGCTACATTATCACTTGTGAGTAGGACAATTCATTAGCGAGAGTCAGACAAACTACCTTAATTTGGCCTTCTACCACTTTCCACCTCGTGGACCAACAAGTGTATCATAACTATTAGAACTACTTCAGTGAATGTTACAATTACTCATGTCAAATGAAAATGTAATGCAGTTAATGTGCATGCTGACTTCCCGCTGCTACTGCTGATGATTATTGCTATTAGAGCATGACCAAACAGTCATTCAAATATAAACAGCAGATTTGTTTTGATTGTGTTCGTGGCCCATTTTACTCCCTTTCTGTGAACATTAACACAAATGGCTTTGGTTTGCAAGACAGTCCCTGGGGAGAGAAACAAAGGCAGGAGCACCATGGTGCTGACTTTGTGTATCAGCTAAACTACCTGCACTGTAAGATTTTGCATGGCTCTCTGGAAAACTTGACAGCCACCTTATCAGAGAGAAAAAGCAGAGCTAGGCAAGTCTGAGGGCTGGTTGCATGAGTACACAGTACCTGAACAAAAAATCATGGCAGTCCGCTGGACCGGCAGCTCTCACATTCCCACCAGTCATTCAGTAAATGCTCAGGAATGGCAGTTACATCAAAACAGAGTACCAAATTCTTTGGCCAGAATTTCTGATCCAAAGCCTGCTAAAGGAAAAGGTTCTGTTGACTTAAGTGTTTTGTGTATCAGAGTAACACATAGGACTCAATTCACTAAAAGCTCTGCTTGCTGTGAAAAGATTGCCTGATTAAGAAGATTAATTATTATTATTGCTCACATTTTTGTGTCACCCTTTAGTGGAATTCCTTATCTCTAGATTGGTTTCCAAGACAGGAGTTTTTGTTCTCTCCATCCTGTCTGAGCTGCTTACTTGCCTTGTAAAGCCTCTGAGCTAATCCCGATGGCCACTGATGCGATTATGTTGTGCAGCTGACTGCAGAACTTCTTCCTTGCAAAAGGACAGATGCAGAAGGTGGCAATCCCAGGATGCCAAGGATCCAACTAATTACCTAACTTCATCGAGGCTATGACTCTCACCAGATGCTTTGATTACAGCTCCTGTTTATCTCTTCTCCAGAAGCACATGCTCAGAAATATGCACACTGAGGAGTGACTAAGAGTCTTGCACAGCACAGGACTGACCTTGAGGCCAGGCCAGAGACTCCCGGCTTGCATTAATTTTGACAGGTTTGTGAGGTATCAGTCTCCTCTGAAGAGCACACTGCTCTAGGGGAGTGCTGCTGCTTGGTGCAGAGAGTACCGAAAAGGGCAGAATGAGGAAAAATTAGTAAGAATGCAGGAAATGCCATCAACCCATGTTCTTCAAAAGCCATTTTAGTGTCAAGTTAGATATGGGACAGCAAAATCTCTGGTATATAAAAGACAGACCATAGAAGACTTCTGGTTTGGATGTGAATACGGAGCTTTGAGGAGTTGATTTCTAGTACCAGTTTGAAAGAAAAGTTACTGTCTGAAACATGCTAAGAGCTAAAGATGTTTGGAGTGCCTCCTCCTGCTTATTCTTGTTTGAAAAAAGAGACAGAAAAAGACAGGTTTCTTTGGGCTGGAGCTCGGATGATGGAGAAGAAATGTGACAAAGAAACACAAAATCATGAGCATCATACATCAAGTGAATAAGAAAGATCGTTCACTATGTCTTCAAGTGAGAGCAATGGAAACTCAATGAAGCAGACAGGTGATGATCAAATCCAAAATAGAGGAGGTAGAGCAGAGTTCAGCTGTGGAACTCATTGCCACAGGACATTGCAGAACCTCAAAAAGCTGTGAGGCAAATCCACAAGGAACTACTGAGCACAAAGTGAACACTACTGGCTCAGGAGGTCCCTGGGCTGCAAATCACTGGAGGCTCAGCGAGTGTAACAGAGCAGCATCATTAGTTACATCATATACTTACAGCACTCGTGCATTTTCCTCTTGGCATCTGCTATAGGTCACTGCTGGAAACATATGGGGAAAAGGCAGCTAGACAGATTCTTGGTTCTGCCTGGTATGGCAGTTCTTATGTTACTGACTAATTGGGTGAGCTGTATGGCTCAGATCCTTAAGCAGGAAGTTAGGCATGTCTGTGCTTAGAGAGCTATGAAATTACGTGTTTCTTTTTCTTTCTCTCTTTCTTCCCCCTCCCCCCCCGGCATTTCCTATTCCATGGCCCCAAAGATCATCCCAAAGAATGAGCAGGAGCTCCTGCTGAAGTCTGAAAAAAAGCAGTCTGATATCTACACATGATCAGGATGAGGTGTGATAAGGGGACATCATCATCACCCACATCTACGCCCACTCAGCATTGATTACCTGTAGGAAAGGGTGTGTGAGCAGCAATCCTGTTCTACATAAATTCAGGAGCTGAAAGTGCCAGCACAGCATGGCAAGGTACTCTGAGGATGATCTTCCTATATGTCAATGTGAGTGTAAGATAGTACAGGCATGCACAGCAAGTGCAAGTGTGAGATAAAAATATGGAGGTGCACAGGTATCTACAAAAGGAAGAGGGGAGAGAGAGAAGTATGTTTGCAAACATTTTTTTTACAGTGCACATATTTTAATGTTTATCAAAATCCATCCATCCATGCACTCTACAGGAAAGTGGAGCCTGCAAGGCAGTGGTTAGTCTGAAATCAGGTGTGTCTGAGACTATCTTCCAGGACTGCATGGTATATATGCATATACCTATATGCATACCAAAATACCAAATAAACAAACAGCAGAGAGCAGCAGAAGGGTAAATTTCATAGGGGTGGGGATCAAGGTAACTCCCTGGGTGAGGAGTATCAGGGAAGCAATCCTCAAGGAGACCTTTCCTATACAGGCAGAGTGAAATTAATTGCAATCATAGTGTTTATTTGAGCTAAGTGAGGTATTCCAGGCACACAGCAGAGGAAGGCATCTGTCCCACTCAGAAAACAAAGAGTTGAGCAGCTGAAAATACTTTTGTCAAATCCCCACTTGGGCATCTCTTCCCTCTCCAGCCCTTGTCCTCCCTCCCCTCCATTTCCCATTCATTTCTCATTCTGCAGTTCTTCAGCACTAGGCCCTTCTCCTGATTAACATTTCAAACCCATTGATAGTTTGTGCTGGCTTAGACAAACTAATCATCATTAGCACTCCAAAAACCTGTCCAGCTTTTCCTCCCACAGTCAGAGGTACCACCCTCAGATGCTTGGAGAAAAAGGAAAAAATACACCAGCCACAACTTGCTCTTGGCAAGGCCATCAGGAGGTACCAGCTCACAGGCATGGAAGGCAAGGAGATCATAGTTCCTAGGCTCTGGGCTCCCATAGATCCAGGCTGTAAATAAAGCACTGGGCCATCTAGGAGGCAGGCAGAGGGCTGCAGGCATCTTCTCCTCTCTAGGTCTTACAGCAATGTGCTCTTGCACACTGGAACCCACACTTCGCACTTCCCAGGGAAGAACAGAGCCCGTGTGCTAGATATGGCTGTTTTGTTCCAGCCTGGCCAATCTAGAGAGTTGTTCATAGCTGGGGTTTGAGTGGGATTTGCTGGGCCTGCTGTGGATACAATCTGCCTACAGAAGTCTAGGTGCTTTTCCCAGTGACCCATTGACCTGGATCTCTTCTGTTTATAGAGCACGAAAAGGTAGAAAGTAAATACATAACCCAGGGGGACCAGGAATGATGCAAGAACAGGTGTCTGGTGAGCTGCCCATGTCTGGCCTGAGCTGCAGCCAAGAGATACAAAGGCGACAGATAAATGCAGACTAACAGGAGGAAAAGAGCGATGGGCTGGAAGATGCTCTCTGTGACACTTGCATACAAATCTACTACTGAACTGCCAGGAAGGCTTGGATGTGCTTCTTTACCTTTTTCCTGGAGACACCTAAATCCTCCCCATCAGGCAGGGTCATTCCACACAGCACCCGTTTTCAAAGAATGACATTGTGCCCTCTGCAGTGGGGACCAGGTGGCAGTAACACTGCCCTGGGGATGAAGGCTGTAACCATGCCCATTAGATTTCTACCTCACCTCAGCTAATGCCATCTAGGCCCTGGAGAGAGCTCAGGACAGCTCCAGAGACAAAACTCTCCTGACAGCAGCTGAAAAGAAGCAGATTTGCCCAGCAGACCAGTTTTTCAGCTGTGACGGAAGCACAGGGGTCAACATAACTCTGAAGCACATATGCTCTTAGGTCTGCCTTGGATTCAAAATTTCATTTTGTTTAGGCTGACATTAAAATAATGACTAGGCAATCACTGGGAAATTCCACACCACTGGAATCATTCTACCTTGGGCAGCTCTCTGGGCCCTCATATGAAATGTTTGTTGAGTACACATCCATGAGGAGGCTCAGAAATGCCACTAAGCCTGTGTGCACGGGAGTCGTGGAAAAGCCACCACCTCTCATGTAGCTGCTTAGCAGCACACACAGAGCCTGCACACAGGTCGTATTAAAGAGAAAGGGATTATTTATAAGGCGACTATAACCTTCCTACTAAAGCCCAGAACTAATGCTGAATAGCAAAATAATGGAAGAAAATGCTGTCCCATGCCTCTGGAACCAAGGCCTGAGGAATGTAATTCCTTAAGTAAAAACTATCCAGGCAGACTGGTTGGGAGATAACACACACCCACAAAACTACACTACTCCCCATTCTCTGCAGAATAGGACATAATAAGCATCCCTAAGGCACATCTCCTTCTCCTCCACCTGCTCTCCTGACATCCTCTCTGCCTAACACTCACTTCAGCAAATGCTAGGATGAGGCTTATCTCATAATTTTGCATGGCCGTTATCTGACAGCAATAGCAAACTTTGCTGGCATGTGAGGTGCAAGGGGCTAGGGTAGGGTAGGAGGTCAGTGCAATCACAGATACTACTTTAGAGGCTCCACACTCTTCTGCTATCCACCAGGAGACTGGGCCTGCAGGGGCATCTTGTGTTCGTGTTCCTGTGAGGCAAATACTCAGACACTGACAACACCTAAGACAGCAGCAGATTTTCACAAGTGAATCTGTAGGCAAAAATATGTTGCCATCTTCCAAGGCCTGTTCAGTCACTGACAGTCACCCGTCAGCTATATGACTCCCTTGTTTCTGCAGATATAAATTCCTCCCATACCTCCACCAGCTTCCCTCCCCAGACCACTATCTTCTGACCTGAAAATAAAACACCCCTGTGTACGGCACAATCATGTGGCTTTAAAGCTGAGCCCAGAGGCTTCTGTCATAATTCCTAGCCTCCCTGCCTGTAAGCAGCAAGAGACTGGGGAGAGGCTGCTAGTGGCTGTGACAGCATCTGTACAGCCACACGCACCCGGCTCGGCAGCGCAGCGCTGGCCGCAGGCAGCAGCTCTGGTCTGTTGCAGGATGCTGTCAGAAGGGGGCAAAATCCATCTGCAGTCAGCGCCTGTTCCCTGCTTTTGCTGTGCTTGCTTTCTCTGTCACCCTTGCATCCCTTCAGCCCTGAGCCCTCTGGCATACTTCGGCCAGGCGTGCTGCCCCTGCAGAGGGGACACTGTCACAGCCTTCAGCAGGGATGGCTACCAGGACACTCTGCAGCCTAGCCTGGGGTGCTCCCCGAGCCCCACACAGCCTGCGACAGGACCAGCTCGCCCCATCCCACCTGCTCCATGGGGCTTGCAGGGTGGCCCCAGGACAAGAGGGCCACTGGATGAGGGTTAGCAAGTGTGTGCTGTGCGGAAGGCCTGACCAAGCTTGACCACTGAGTCTCTGGATACTTATTGCTGAGATGGCTCTTGGTCCTGAGAACAGCAGAAAAGCCAATGGGAGTTGCAAGGAGGGTCCCCAGGAATGGGCGAGAAAAGTGGGGCACCAGGGATGACAAACTCCCTTTTGTGGAATGAGGTCAAATCCTCCTTCACCTTGTACACCCTGTAGTTCAAGAGATTGCAGATAGAAAATATGTCAGAAGTGGGATGGCACAGTCCCACTGACACCAGTTCTAGGCAGTGGGCACACAAGACCCACCCACCCACAAGATTTGGGGCAGAAAAACCACAAAAGGGGTGTGGAACTCAGGGAGCACAGAAAGCTTCCAAACAACAGCTTAAAATCCTTCTCCACACTACTTTTGAAGTCAGCTTTCACTTTCAGAAAAGCCCCAGTTCCAGGGATACCATAACGTCTCAGGGCACTGTGACTTTCAAGTACCTGTGGACTAGCAATGTAGGGATATTTGTGGGGTGACTTCCACCATTAAAAAAGTCTGGAAAACAGGAACATGGAAGGAATAGGAAAGCAGAGAATTCCTCTCAAATACTAAAAAACACACCACCAACACCGCCTTTTTTTTTTCCCTGTGAGTAAGCAACATTTTTTCTCTCCTCAACTCCTCAGCTGGCCTGTTGAATTCTATTTCTGTACACATCAGTGAGTCCCTTCTCTTTACATCATCTGACATGCCTACAGCCAACTCCTGTGGATTTCCTGCAAGTCTAGCTATAGCTGGCAGCTACCCTTGAAACCCTTCAGACAGCAGACTTGCAAAGTTCACTGCAAGCTTTCACGTCCCTCCTCCCTGTCTTCTAAGCTTCCTATTTGAGGAGGGCAGGGAAGGAAAGGAACAGAAATGGGGATATCCCTAAGTCTCAGGATGGTTTAACTATTTACTCTATACCTGTGGCACAGCACAGAAAGAGAGATATTATCCTCATCTCCAGTTTCTGAGTTACAGCACAGTCCCAGTGTGACACAGGATGTTTTGGGGCTACTACCCATGCTGGCAGTGGGATTGCTCTCCTTTACCTGCCAGAAAGGTGCAGGGACCTCTGGGGACCCCTGGCAGCAGCCAGCACCTCTGCCTAGGACAGAAGTGAAGAACTGCTTGGTATCTAACAGAGATGGCAACGGTGGGCAGGATGAACTGATAGCCAGTACACCAAGATCATCACACATATTGTAGTAGACTTGCCATGGGATCTCAAGAGGGCGTGGTCTCAGTTTCAAGATTTTCAGCTTG
>VXBQ01007736.1:717882-765926 GCA_013400175.1 Phainopepla nitens
TTGCAGCACCCACCTGACATCAGCCTTAGGGAGCAGCTGGACCCAAATCTATGAGGAAACCTGGCTGGGATCTCCCCTTCTCTCTGAAGCAGCTCTAAGGCTCTGATCAGGATGACAGAGAGCTTATTTTTGCCTGTCTCTTGGGACAACCCCCTCCTGAAGGCTCTCAGGTTGGGCAGGAGAGAGGTTAGCAGAGATACTGCTAGATCAAAACACCAACAGAAAGTTGGGAAGGCCTAGGCATCCCCAGCCATGAAGCTGCCTGTTTCACAAGGCTGGACCATGGTTGGGAGTCCCTGCATTAAGGTACCTTAGCAAGCCTGTACAGCAGAGTTGGAGAGAGGGAGGGAGAGAGGGAGGGAGGGAGGGAGGGAGGGAGGGAAGGAGGAGAGGGAGGCACTGAGCTGGGAATTAAGGACTTTTGCACTCAGACTCTGTGGGCACCCTCCTGACATAACATCCCATATGCAGATGTGCGCAGAACAGAAGTGTGTGCAAGCTTATCAGATAGACACCCTCAGGTCTTTTCTGTTTCTTGCACGTGGGATGTGCTGGAGCAGGGAGATTTTGCACACTTCGTTAACGTAGTCTGCAGCCTATTTTTGATGATCTGAAGTTTTCCTCTCTTTAAAATGTTCCTCGAGAAGACAGCAGCCCCCGTGTAAAACAACTGTTCACAGCAATTACAGCAGTCAGAGAACCGAAACATACCTTCATATCTTCAAAATGGAAACCATTTAGAGAAAGCTGTGTCTTTCCGTGAGCACACCAAAAGAAGAAAAAAGAGGCGCTGGTCTGCGGCCAGCGGAAGATGGAAAAACTTGGCAATATTTTCTTAGTCCCAGAAACCACTCTACATACTGACAATATGGAGGTAGGCAGTATGTGACAAAATGTCCCTGTCTGTCTGATTCTGTCCTTACAATGTAAGAATGCTTACATTGTAAAAACTGGGCAAGTACCTTGTTGGCCAAAATATTTAAGAACAATTTCCTGAAGAAATTCCTTGCAAATAGTTACATAAAACTGTGTTATCACACAGTATCTGATTCCTGATGTGCCCTACTAAGCTGATGGTCACTGTTTAGTTTTATTGTCAACTATGCAGATTGAAGAAAAGATATACGGATTAAACTGTTGCTTAGGGGATTTTCCTCCCCCTGTTTCCAGGAACAATCTCAATTTTTCATTTAGACTTTAGTTAGCTATCCTGCTGAGAAACTGCAGGTCTCTCTCCTGGAGCTCTGTGGGAAACAGAAGAGAAATGGCAAAAACGTCTTTTCCATCTGTGAGTGAGCAAAACTGACCTGGAGTCATAGAGAAATCAGAGCAACAGAGGAGGAAGAGGCTATTTTTATCAAGTCACTTTTTCTTTTTCTCTTTTTCTCTTTTTTTCTTTCTTTCTTTTTTTTTTTTNTTTTTTTAAGGCAAAAAACACATTTTAAGCTGCTAGTCCCTATTTTTCTCTAAATTCTCTGAGGAGTTGGCAACGGATGGCAGGGCCTGACCTTCAAAAAGAAGTAACAGAAATTAGGAGGATAACTAATCCAGGGTCATCCAGGAATTTTGCAGCTGTCACTGTGCAGCACATCAAGGCCCCCCAGACTTCACAATCGGGGTGAGGACAGGATTCTTGTTGCTCTGTTTGCAGCTCCCCTGCTGCCTGAATGGAAGGAGGTGCTCCACCAGCCACCAGCAGTAGAGGAGCTGTAAAAGAGGCTTGGCATTCCACAGCTGCATCCAGGGGAGAGGGAGGGAAAGATGAAGGATGTTGGGTGATGAAAGACTGGTTAAGATGGCTGTCTAAAACATTTCAAAGAAATTAAAGAAAGGAGAAATTAAGAAAGATGTTGAACTGTAAGCCTAATTAGCGTAGCAGTGTAGTTATAGTCATCATAGCCTAAGGATACAATTAGACATGTCTAGAGGGGGAGGCTGATCTTGTTGTTAAACAATAAAGGTAGGGGACAGTATAATACCGGTTGTAGTCTGGTGCTGGCTCCTGGGTGATTCTGATGTGTTACAGGGACGCCTTGTGACTCCAGCAGGAAACTTCCATTCTCCGGATACCTTGGTTTCAATGTTTCCAAGTGTTTTGAAACTAACACCCAGAATTCCCAAGACCAAGTTGAGGCATTTTTATGGTGTTCAACCACCAGGGTCCCTTTTAGTACACCTTGGACTTGCAATTGGAGATCTTTGGGCAAAAGCTGCTAAGAGAGAGCAAAACTGGTTGCCAAAAATAGCCAGGAGCAATAAAACACCAAAAGAAGATGCCCTAAATCAGCATGACACATTCAAACCAGCTGTTTTCTAGTCTCAGGTAATCACATCTCAGTTTTGTGGAAGAGATGCTGAAGGAGACACAGCCTTTCACTTTGATATTACAGAATGACATTCCTAAGCACACTGACTTTGGCGAAGCTCAGAGTGGGCCTTGGTAAAACAAGTGAAGGTGTCATGGTGTGCAGCCATCACTCATACCTTGGCTCTGAGGCCCTAGCGGTTTGTCAGTCTGTCTCTACCCAACGCTGCCACCCTCTTCACTCTGCATTCACGGGAAGGAGTTGTGACAGTGCCAACAGGAGGAGATAAATCGAATATTGATGCTGACACAAGCTACGTCTCTACAGACCTGAGCAGCCAGGCGCCAGGAGCTCAGCCTGCCCTGCGTGCAACCCTCGTGCATGCAGGGCCAGCCCCAGCCTCGCCCAGCAAGCCTCAGCAGCTTGCCTCAGTCCAAACCTGGCCCAGCTCTAGCAGTGCCCTCCATGCCTCCACCTGAAACTGCTGGGGGAGACCTTGCTTTCTTCTCCCCAAAAGAGGTGAAACTCTTCTAGCATATGGAAGTGAGAACTTGGGGGTTGCAAGGGGAGATGCTGGCAGAGCCCTGTTGCAGAGAGCCATGAGAGATGTCTGACTCAGCGACTCCTGACAGAAATGAAGTCCTGTGGCTCACATGGACATGAACCCAAGGCTTCTCAGGAATATACTCAGGCGCATCACAGACATCCTGACAGAGGATCCGCCTTGAAAGCAGATACCACCCAGTGACCCAGGCAGGTAAAGAGATGTGGATTGGCGCCATCCCTAGATACGTGGGCATGGGCAGAAATCCTGCAGAAGCCCTGGACTTTGATCCAGCCCTGAGGGGTCTCAGCAATGTTTACCATACCACTTCAGTGTCAGTTCCACATTGTCCATGGCATGAAATGACTGACTTGCTGGTGCACAAAGGTAAAAAAGGACAGATTGATTTATTGATCAAGGAAAGACACAGTCTCCTTGACAGAGGTGCACTGTCAAACAATGGCAGGACACTGCTAAAAGCCCTCCAGATTGATTACTTTACCTGCCACCTGATCCTTCATTGCCCTGGGCTCTGGCAGGTGAAGAGCAAGGAAAGATTTACATGTCACTGGGAGTCAGAATAGAAAAACACACAGGAATGAAAGCTCAGGGGTCTGGTCAGGACACAGTGGCTCCTCTCTCCTCCACCTGCCACGGAACTGGAAGGTCCCTCAGCCCACGGGCCAACCAAGATGACAGGAAGACCAGTGAAACCTCATTGTGCCGCCAACCGAAAGTGGCACTGTGGCAGGTAACACCTGCACATCCTGAAACACTGCCATTTCCCTTCCCCCATCTGTTCCCTTCTCTAGGATTAAACCAGTCCTGTCTGTACGATTATATGGCCTATGCCTCCCTGGGGATTGTGGAGAGTGCAGCCAGGCACTTGGCCTGGTACTGCTGTCAAACCCTGCAATGCAGGCACTCAGCCCACTGCAGGAGGTAATGCCACAGCCCACATCCCAGCACGGGACCTCAAGCTGAGGCACCCATGGAAAATCACCACTTCATCAGCTGCAGCAGATTGGTGCCAATCCATGAGGGACCTCTGTTTTGGGGCTGCTCTCCTTTGTGGCTGTGCACCCTGGGGTATCCAGAGTAGCTCTCCCTTTGTGTGGGCAAATGACAATAAACCCATCCTGAGGAGAGAAGAACATTGGAAAAAACATTTTATTGAACTTCTAGGGCCCAATTTACTATTTCTGCACTAGTTCCATCTCAAGATACACTCTTGCTTAAACGAGATCCTCCCCTACTTGACAAGAAGTGCAACTGAGCCTTTCCATCAGCTTACTCAGGAGACAGCCTAAGCCACATTAGGGAAGAGGCAGGGCTTTATCACAGCAGCAATTCAAGGCAGCCTGCTTGTGACATGACATGGATGCACCATGCAGCACCACATCAAACGCCAAAGTTACTCGGGTGGCCAGGTCCCAACTTCACTGCACTAACATGTTGAACAAGCATGTCACAAATTTGTAATTTGTGACATGCTTGTTTAGAGAGATGTAGCTTGTTTAGAGAGATGTAGCATGAGGCAGGCAGTAGAGGAGAGACATAACAAAGATTGTCCCTTAAATGATTCAGTGCTGGCCAATTTACCAGGCACAGCATGTAGGGAAAATGCCACTCCAGAGCTGCTCTCATACCTGTTAAAGGGCTTGATATTCCCAATACATGGCAGCTCTATCTTAATTCTGTGGACAATCTGACCAGCTTTGGCTGTGCACCAAATCCAGATGGCTCGTCACCTCTCTTGTGGAAAGTGTAAATAATACAGCAGACCAACCACAGGAAAAACAGTGATCCCAAAAAAGGAGAGATGTGAGAAGCTAATTTGACTTTTGAACAAGCATCTAAATTAACATCCTCCCAACAGCCTCTTTTTTGGACTGCAGCAAATGCCATGAATGATTGAAGAATGCCCAACCCAGACACACTGGGAAAGGCAGGAGTACAACAGGAGGTGGTGTGAGGAGCAGCTGTGCACTAGACAAGGCAGGATAACATTTGATGGACACAACTGACGTCATCTATCTTTACTTCTGTAGTGTTTTTGACATGGCTCAGGCCAACATCCCCGTTGATAAATTGGAACAATATGGATTTGATGGATGGAGTAGTAGATGGATAAGGAATAAGGATGGATGGAATAAGTTGCACTCAATGGCTTAGTGGTCCAAATGGAGATGAGCAACAAGTGATGTTCCTCAAGGGGTCATAACAGGCCTGGTACTGTTTGACATCTTTATTAATGACATAGTAAGGTTGAGTCCACCTCAGAGAGTTTGCACATGGCATGAAGCTGAGGGACGCTGTCTGCAAGGACCTTGACAGGTTTGTAAAGTGTGTCCATGAGAGTCTTATGAATTTCAACAGCACCAAGTGTAAGGTCCTGCACCTGCATTGGGGCAATCCCTAGTATGAATACAGATTCGAGAATGAATTGAGAGCAGCCCTGTGGAAAAGAGCATGGGGATACTGGTGAAAAAAATACTAGATATGATCTAGTAATGTTCTTTCCCAGTTCAGAAACCCAAATGCATCCTGAGCTGCATCAAAAAATGCGTCACCAGCAGGGCAGGGGAGGTGATTTTCCCTCTCGACTCTGTTTTCATGAGACTCCAACTGGAGTACTGCACCCACCTCTGGGGTCCTTAACGCAGAAAGACATGAGCCTGTACAACTGAGTCCAGAGGATGGCCACAAGAAGGGCTGGATCCACCTCTCCTAAGAATGGCTTTGGTTTGTTTAGCCTGGAACAGATAAGGCTCCAAAGACACCTTTTTGTGGTCTTTCAATATATAAAGCGTGCTTATAAGAAAGATGAAGAGTAACCTTTCACCAGGTCTGTAATGACAGGACATATGGCAACAGATCTAACCCAAACCATTCTGTGACTCTATGGAGTTCTCTAATCCCTTATGTGGAGTTCAGTTTGGCCCTGAGATGTGAGATCATCTCCCAGCCATGGGATTGATCAAAGCAGCAAAAAGGAATAGTATCAATAAGAAGAATCATAATTCTGTTTCTTCTTTCACTGGCACTTCTATTCAAAGAACTTGAAATC
The DNA here is from genome assembly GCA_013400175.1 of Phainopepla nitens. Taxonomy (NCBI): domain Eukaryota; kingdom Metazoa; phylum Chordata; class Aves; order Passeriformes; family Bombycillidae; genus Phainopepla; species Phainopepla nitens. The sequence continues at coordinate 723,803 of VXBQ01007736.1, forward strand.
TTTTTAAAGTAGTGTGAGATTAATCTCATTCATCACCTCATCTCACTCTCTCCACATGTCACAACCCAATTTCACCCTGAGCTCATATATATGTACAGTTGAGCAACAACCAATTTTATGGAAAGAAGATGGTGATTTGAGTGTTTCTAGTTTTGCACAGTACCTGGATATCTGGAACAGCTGCTGCATCCCAAAGCTAGGGCCCCATGTTTGCAATACAGCATCTCAGCATTTCATGGAAGAAAGAGGTATGATTTCCTTCCTGGGCCAAAGAAACTGGACCAACAATTTCTTTCTCAAAAATATTTGAAGTGAAATGTATTTTGGATTCTGCATCCCTTTGACTCTAGAGGTGGAGAAAGAACTAACAAAAAGGAGTCAACTAGAAATCTGCCTACATTCACAAGAGCAATAGAAGGGGAAAAAATATGATAAAATTTCCCTGCAACAAAGTAATGTTTTGCCTGGGAACGGATTTCCATTGATAATCTTGGAGATGGGAGAACAGGAACAGAGGGAGACATCTGTCATCATATTTAATGGTGCTTCTTGTTGTACAGTTTAAATAATTAAAGAAGATTCATCCAAGTAGAAAGAAAGATAGGATTAAGGGAAAAAAAACTGAAAATGGAAAAAAAAGATCCTAGGCAGTTGTGTAACTATTTTCCCCCTGTGCCTGGGAAACGTTTCCACTAAGCAATCCAAGACACTGCTTAAGATTCAAACTATTGCTTGCTAGGGAAAGGGAGGGAGGGCAGGCAGAGGGAGAATACTGCAAAAAACATTTGACTACATCTGCTACCCACTCATTACTGTAATAGAGAGAGGTAGGGATAAATCTGACTGCATGTGTGAGGGCAGCAACTGGTTGTTAGGTTTCAAAGATGCTATTACACCCTGGAGGAGCAGGGACATACACAGGTGACATTCACCAATTTCAACGAGGAGGAGGGAAATCACACACTGGAATGTAGTTAATAAGCAATGCAGAGGGCAGGGTCCATGATTGCCAATCTGATTTCTATAATTGGTGTGATTACTACTATTGTAACTTCAACACAACAGCAAATCACTTGCTTAATTGAATTTTCTTTCTGTGTGTGGCTGGAAAGGGGGAGGACACAGAGGAGGATGCAAGTTTCTCCCACAGCTAGGTGTGTCTTCTCAGCCATGAAACAGGCAGAGGGGTCATGGGGTTGGGGGGCAGCCCCAGAGACAGAAGGGGGAGATTAGAGGGGCGTAAGGCAAAGCCGGCCAGCTTTACATGCGTGATTTTCATGGAGGAGGATGTTCTGTGTTTCTAAACAGTGCCAACACCTTCACTGCACTGAAAGTGACAATTTTGCATAGGACTTAGCAAATGCCTCACAGCACACCATGAGATGATAAAGGTTCTCAGTGAACTCCTGGGGGGTCAGGCAAACGGCCATGCTGCATCCAGGGCTCCCACTCTCAAATACACTCTCCTTCCTCTCCCACTCTCCTTCCACCATCAGCAAAAGCCAGAAAGGAATATCTTTTAGATCAGCCTGTGGTATATGTTTATTCTCTGCAGCATTTTCTTCCTAAAAGACATTTGCAACAGCCAGGAAATTCTCCAGAAAAAAAAAAAAACAAAAAACAAAAAGAAAACAAAAACAACAACAACAAAAAAATTAACAAACAAACAAAAAACCTAAACTAAACTAAACCAATCAACCAAACAAACAAAAACTAAGACAAAACAAACAAACAAACAAAACCAAAACAAAACCAAAACCAAAACAGCCCAACAACAACAAAACAACACATTGTCCTCTGAAATGACAGAAAAAACCCCATGACCTAAACATATGTGTTATCTCTGTGTTGTGGCATTCCATCTCTGCTATATCTTACTTGAAAATTCATACAAGGATGACAGAAAAACAGAGCTTCTCATACCCTCTATATCTGGCCTGGAGGGGACACCTTCTTGCCTCATTGTTTCCAGAGGATAACTCATCTGTTTCCAAATGCTATTTTGAACCTGTCACTACAGACAGACTCATCAGCACCTTCATACTTTGGCAGGCTGAAAAGTAGTGGGTTTTTAACAGGGCCAAGCAGTATCTTGTATTTGCAGATTTTGTGCATTGTGTCCTGTTGAGGGACAGTGTAGATTTAAAGTGTGGATTCAAAACTTTTAGTTCACCCTGTTTCCTCTCTGAAATTGCACAAAAATATCTGCTGAATTGGTTAAATTCAGTGCACTTGAAGTATGCCTAATTCTCTGGATGAGAAACCCTCAGGTCTGCTCCAGAAAAAAAGTAATTGAAACAAACTGAACACAAACGAGCAGCAAATTTTGCTATGCCCAAGACAGCAATACCACAATACTTTCCTTAGAGCTTTTCACACATGTATTTTACAGCATGCTACATAAATTAAGCATTGCTTTTTGACAGGGATCCTGAGACATGCACAGAGGCAGAACTCAAAATTACAGGCAGGGCTTTGAGCAACACACCATTCTTCTGACCATCCCCAGACCCTGGGCATCCATATAAATCATTAAGAGCCAAACTTGATGTACCTGTCTCATGGGAGCCTTAGTCAGAATATGTTGAACACAGTAAGACAAGAAGGACTTGAGGCATAAATGAAACCTTGCAGAGGGTCTTTCCATGAGTGTTTGGGTGGAATTTTTGGAACTTCCAGAACTCCAGCCCTAGGAGTCATTGTTTATTTTTCTCTTTAAATTTGCCTTAATCTAGTACAGAAAGCCAGGGAATGGGGAGGGACTCTGGGAAAACATGATCCCTGATCCTTTCAATAATATATCTCCCCTACAGCTGCATAAAAATAAAATATTAATTTATCTGATTTGAAACAGAAAGAAGGACAGAGGGGGAAAATTGACTGGGGCTATGCAATGTTTTCCATCATATATTTATGTTTATGTTCATACATAATGCTTCCATGTATCATCTGTTACCTTCCACTCCCATATCTGCTTGTCACTCCACATTTCCTTCCTTGAGAAAGGAGACAACAAAAACTGTGCTGTGTCCAGGGCAGTAGTGGTAAAAGTTATTTTTCCCTGAGAGCCTTAGTCCATGTATTTTCATGGACTTCATCAGAGTTCTTACCTATTTGACTGTCACATCAAGCCTTCTTCGTGTCCTGAGTTCCTAAGAGGACTGAAAGTAAGGATATATGAGACTTCTTTGTTACCTAGAGAAGTCATGATGAGTTTTGGAAAATAAGCCACTTTCACACCATCCCAGCTCAAGAAAAAATGTTAATATGGCTTGATGGGATACTAAAGTCTTTATGGTGGTATAAAAGCACTAGGAAGAGACATAAGTATGAAGCATGTCTTTCAGATCAGATTTGGGAAATGGACCTCCAGTAATGTTAGCATTTCAGTTGGGAAATGTGCGATACAGGCCATTTATCATCTTCAGGTTTTTCACTCTGTCCAAATAGATATCTGTCTAAAATAACATGTTCTAAACACCAGCACTCTCCACTCCACAGGAGAAAATCTCTGTCATTCTACTGAGTCAGCCCAGTTTATCCCCAAGGTTATGGGGAAAAATACCTATTTTTCTTTATTTATCTCAATTTTGAAATAGGAAAAGAGCCCCAAGGAAGTCCCACTATTAACAAATAAGGCAACAAAAAGGAAACAAAACTAATGCAAAAACATTTTTCTTCCCCTAGAGACTCAGCTCTCCTGTATAAAAATTATAAGCCTGCCCATCTATTTCCATCAGAGAGAATCCCACTCCAGCTGCACTAACACTCAACAAATGGCCTGTCAAACAGATGGGCTTTGCAACAAGCTCGTTTGGTCTTTCTTTTTAAAGACAGCACCATTACATGGCTAAGTTTGGCTTCTGTTTCACCTAGTTTTCAGAAGGGCACATGCATGCAAACATATCTACAGTACAAAAAAACCTCAGCATTGCTAAAACATTAAGACTGAGAAATCAAGCTTAGAAGTCAAAGCATTCCATATGTTAAAGTTGCACCTGCACCATTGACTCTAGGCCATCGTACATCCTATTTATCATACATTATATATGAAATATACATTTATCATACATTATATATGAAATTGTACATTTCCCAGGTAAAATAAGAACAGAGAATCTATATATATTCTAGTGCGCGATGCAATCAAGTTAATGTTGCAGAAAAAACCCAAGCACTTGAAATATTCTCAATTCTATCCTAGACTTATATTCTTAATATTACATTACATTGTTGCCTTATGCTTCCACCTATATCTTTGTTGTATTTATTTCTTATCTTTTCCCCATTTTATGCATAGTGGGTCCAAAGCCTTACACAGGCACTGAATTTGTATGCACTGTAAGAGATCCAACAGAGGGTCAGTGCTCAACATTTTGACTGTAAACTTGCTGGTTCTAGAACTCTCCTTATTGTGTAGTATTAGAGGGCACTGTAACCCAGACTCGTGACTGATGTTTGGGAAATGTGTTTTCCACAACAGCAATTTTAATCAGTTATAATTGAAACACAATGCTAAGCAGATTCTTAATGCTATGTAGGATCTGGACTTTAGATCACTAGCTTTCTGGGGACAGGAATAGTTCTTTGATATATTTTTGTACACTGCTAATAATGACACCAAGGCTTCTAAGTATCATTACAAGACATACAGTAAGTTAGTGCTTCAGCTAGGGACAGGTGACAGACTGCATTTAAATTCTACTTTTCTTCTTTTTAATGACAAGAAGAAAAAAAGAGTCAAAATAATTTTGCTGTTTTCATAACCTGAGGCCTTTAGCAGCAGAAGAGCTTTAAAACTGTACAGTGTTTACCACAATTTTCTATCCCAGTTACTCCAACCTCTTGATTATCTATGTGCCAAGGGTGATGCTCAAGTTAAGAGTTAAGGTCAGGCCCTGCAGAGTGTCCAAGAACTTCAAGAGTGGAGCAGCTGAGCACTTTGGCCCTGAGAAGTTCTAACTCTCATCATGCACAGCTAATTGCCCTGAGCTTCCAGGGTACATCAGCTGCATACAGAGCAATCTAGTCTCTGTAGGTAACCAATCCTGGTAGATTCAGCAGTATAATTCTCCACCTGACTGCATGGCTAAAATAACCTGGCAGTTAAAAGGTCAAGATGTTCACCTGCACATTGCTTTGATGTCCAAGTCATCCACTTTTCCACATACTGGAATGACTCTTTTAATACTTCTGAATAACAAAAATGCCAACATCTTTCTTAATCACAAGTAAGATGTTTGAATTGGGAAGCTGTGTGAGTCAGGATTCTGACACACTGCTGGTACTGTGTGTAATTGCAGAAGGGAGCTGTCCTATGCCATCAGGAAACAGTGACACACTGCAAGTCATGCCTGAACCTTCCTGCAGCAAGGCTAAATATCTCAACCAGCCTCACTTTTATTTTACATTCAAGGAACACTGCAGAGAGAAAGAAAAGAAAAACAATCTCCATGAAAGAGAGCCAGCAAGTCTCTATCTGAACCAAGACATAAGAGAGCAAACATCCACAACAGAAAGGGAATTTTCTGTCAGAAAAGATGCAGAAAGCAGAGAGAAGGTGGCAAGGAAGACAGATGCTGAAAGCCAACATTAACAGGTGCCTTAAGAAACGTAATGCTGATGGATGGGTAGACAGATGCTAAATATGTAATCTCCTTGCAGATGGACAGTAACATGCAACAGAAACGCTATCAAGAAGGAAATGCTGCAGGTTTGAGAAGATATCTGTAAGCACAGGGAATCAATGAATGGCTGTATCTTTGGCTTTTTCCATTTGCGTCATGTTTAGCCTGAAACAGAGACCTGAGCTGAGTTACCCAATTCATGCTCTCTTTCAGTCATGCCTTTACCACAGACCTTCCTGTTCATGTCTGATAGTAAGTGTCAAAGAGTACGGATCTGTAGACATTTCCAGATTACCAGGGTGATTCAGGTGAAAAAAAGAACCAACCATCCATGAACCTTCTTGCAAACCCAAACCTGATTACATCTATCTTTCATGGCTTCCATCCACTCATTCTCAAACACTTCTGTAGTTTTAAGCCACATAGAGAAGTTGCTTTCTGACTAATACTAATGGAAATCTCCCAGGAAAGTGTGTTCTCTGCTGATTTCCAGATCCAAGAGATGTCTTGATAAATGCTGAAAACTCCCTGGTATTTGGCAGTGTTTCAACCAACCTCTGAACTTTGAGGGCAGATGGCAATCACCATGATATTCCTTCAGCCACAGAGAGCCCAGACAAATGGTGTGCAAACCATCAAGACTCTCTAACACATCTTTTGAAAAGATGGCAGATGCTACCAAACCGATATGCAGAACTTCCTCAGAGCTTTTCCTCTGACACACACAGAAACTAGATGCATGACAGAGAAAAAGCATGTGCAGCAGCCAGCCTAGCAGAAAGATAAACCAAACAGCAGTTGCAGGACCATTTGTACTTCTGGGAGCTCAAATGTGTGGCTCATTGCTATCCACAAGCAAAACTCATAAAATCATTAGCAAGCACAGCTCTGCTCAGTCAGATTGTGCTCATTCCAGTGGATTTTTCAGTCACTTTTCTTGTACACAATTATGTGGCCAGCAGATCCTAAACTTCCCAGTGTACATGGCTTTGTCTTGCCATGAAACTTTGTCTGTACATTCTGTGGAGATGGGAGCTCAGGATGAGGGCAGCTGTGGTCTGTTCCTATCTTGAAGTTAATGACAGATATCAGCCACTGCCTGTACCAGCTGGTGAATGCCCATGTGTCAGCAGAGCTGAGTGTGCTGGAGCTGCAACGATTTTTAGGAAGAGATGGTTTCTAGACAGAGCCCCTGTAGTGGTGGTACCAGTGTCCTGCAGGACGTGCTACCACTGCCCAGTGTGGATCAAGCCAGCAAGTGTCACAGGCCTGGGAAAAAGCATTTCAAAACAGCCAGGGAGCTACTGATTAGCCCATGTAACCTCTTTCCTTAATGGGTACTCTTCTCCAAATGACTCCCTGAGAACAGGCAGTTAAACTGTGCAGCTGATGGAGGCAGAGACTGCTATCAGTTTGCCCAGAACCATGATCCTAAACTGTAAGGGAAAAAGATGCAGAAGGATCTGGAAGTTTAGTTCAGATCTCTCTTTGCCTTTCTTCTTCTGGGACATCCCCTGACGCGGCCTAAGAAAGAGAAGATGGGTGGGCATGATCTGGCTGTCTATCTCTCTTGGAAATGGAAGAAACCTCTTTTAGCCCTTCCTGACTCAGGACTCAGGCAGAAAGAGTAAAAAAAAAAAACCTTCTGAAGATATAAGACAACGACTGAGGAAAATACTAGTTACAGAAAAAAAAATTAAAAAAAAAAAAAGGATAATGGAGAAATGCAAGAGAAAACTAAGCACCAAAAATGCAGAACTAGTTGTGAGACAAGAATATTGGCAGACACAACAGTAAAGACAACAATTGTTTTTCCAGGTATTTTAAAAAACTCCAGACTAGTGTGTGGGCTTAATAAGTCTTTCAAACAATCTTAAACCACTTATTTTCCTTATTTTCCTACCTCCTTTTCTATCTCTTTCCTTCTCTTGTAGGTTTTGGGGCCTTTTTAAATTTTATTTCTATTTCTGGGGTTTTTTTAGTGAATCTTTTCCTTCCTCCTTCTCCCTTATACAACACTTTCCCCCTTTTTTTCCAAACATATGCTGCCCATTGTCTCACCCTCCCTGCCCATCACAGGGATACTTGTAGCAAGGCAGGGGAACACATCTAATCTGAACTTGTCAGAGGAAATTTGATAAATGTCACAAGAATTAAACATGATAGAAATTTAAGAGGTTTCTCTTTCTCTCTTTTCAGTAACTGTGCCTGAGGAGCCATAGCCCCCCACTGCAGAGCTGACAAGCTAAACAGAGCTGAGAAACGAACTGTCACTGTTTGGATGGGAAAAACTGCAAATAACAGTGTTAGTGATTCAGAAAGTCAGCAGTGCTGCCACAGAATTCTAAGAGGGACATGCTGGGTGCAGCTTTGAAGGGCTCCCTCCATGAGCTACCAACCCTTATGATATGTTTTTAAAAAGTGACAGGCAATTGATAAACTTCATTTCACCAAGTGGGCTTTTGGGTTTGCCTGCATGGGAAAGTTTCACCACTCATAGCTAAGGTGAGATTTTGAGAAGATAACTCTGCACCCATTAACCCCACCGTGTAACTCATCCTCCCTCATGAGTGGCCTCATTCACCTGCGGTTCTCCTGAGTGGCTCTTCCAATAGGCAGGGTAACCCCAATCCACCACCGCAATGACAGCCACTAAAATCCACATCTCTCATTACAACTGCACAACCTCCCCCCACAGACTAACCCTTAGGCTCTAAGGTCACTCCCAATATCAATCCAAGAAAAGAAATTTGCCAGTGTCATGGATGTGCTGTAATCCCTCTGCTGTACGTTGTATTTGTACACAACCTACACAGCAGAGGCAGCTGTATGTTAGTTTAGCTGATGTGGTGGGAGGAAATTCTCACTCTGTTAAACACCTGTTATATTCTGTTGCAGAGGAGGCTGCACTTCAGTACCAGTACAAATATCACACACGTCTGCTGTAAGGAACTTTGGGATCAATGAAATGAAATGAGCTGCTGAAATATATGCTAATATTCCAACTAGATACATAAACCAGAAGACTGGGTGGTTTGAAATGTGGTTTATGAATATGCAACACTCGATTTAAAATAATTGTGCAGTTCAACAAATACAAAAAGGGAAAATTTGGGGACAGACTCTGTTTGGTAGTCTTGTTAATTGGCTATAATTTCTACTTCACAGCAGTATGGATTTGAAAATGTGTCATAACCAGAGTTGGGAAAGTTATAGATTCTGTATTACAGGAGAATTTTCCTCAGTTAAAACATGGTTGCTCTCACTATCAAACCCCCCTCTATTCTGCATTTGCTTTCTGTACTCACGCCGCAGTTGGGAGCTGTTCCCGTTAAACACTGGCACAAAGCCATTTCCAGCTTGCCAACCCACGGAACGGTAAAGGGCAGAGAACAAAGAAGAAGCTCAAACATATGCACGCATCTGCATTGGAAGTTGTACTTTATATTGCACCAGACACTGCTGGTCACAGCAAAAACAAAGAGCTCCCAAAATCTCCCAAAGCAGCTCTGGTTCCAAAGCAATCAGAGAAGTCAGTTGCATACATCTAACTGTGTAAAATGTTTGTGTACATGGATGTAGCTGGGCATGCACAGGCTACCTCTAAACTCCCACACTGCTAAAGAGATGCAGAGATGCTCAAACTTCCTAGAAGTGATAACTGGGCACAAGCCTAAGGAGAGGAAAAACCTTTAAACAAGCTCCAAATAGTCTTATGTTCTTCTGTGTTCTATTTTCATTAATTGATTCTTCTTCCAGAGAGAGTGAAAACCCTTAGTTTCTTCATAACACCCCCTGGCTACAGGAAATATCCTCAGCAAATCATGAAAACAAGGGAAGAGAGTGATCTTCCACAGCAAAGGTAGATTCAATAGCAAACCTCTGATACTTGCTGCTCAACTGACTTAAAAAAAAAACAACATAAAAAGGGGAAAAAAACAGGGATAAAGAAAGAAGAGGGGAAAAAAGGAAAGCAAAAATACAAAAAGAGCCATACAAGTAAGCAAACAATCATTCCTTGAGTAAAGTAAAGGCAACTGCCCTCAGCTCACAGACATTTGAAACAGACGATGCAAAACTGCAGAGCCAGTGAACCTCTGTGAATTATCCTTCCAGGTCTAACCAACAACTCAATGCTTTTCAAGGAAACAGAGACTACCTTGTTTACAAGAAAATAGTATGAGCAAGTGGGGGAGAGAAGGTAGCAGGCAAAGGGAGGAGAGGAGACGATGATAGGCAGATTATTTTCAATGCCTAAGAATTGGGCTTTCATTTGTGCTGCCTCAGAGGACTTGGACAGGTGGATGCAGTGCTCTGTTGCTGATGGAGAAGCAACCCCTGCAGCATCTGGGGTGTTTTTACAGCATGTTGGTTTGATGGGCTGCCTTCTGCCTCATTCTTCCACTTGTTTAGCTCCCTCTTTCCTTGATGCCACAGGTGTGCTAATGGCATTGGGATTCTCCAGAGCTGGCACAAAACTAGACAGGGAGCAAGGAGAAGAGCTGGAGCCCCTGATGCACCTCAGAGTCACCACAGCCCTTCCGTAAGTCCTTGTCACCTATCTGGCTATAGCAGAGACTCAGGGCCAGACTCCAAGGATGTTAGGGAGGCAGGTCAGGAAGTAATATTAAGTGTTCTGGCTGCTACAGGAGAAAGGGAAAAGATGAGTATAATTATATGAATATATTCCAGCTTCTGTTTAGCACTTTCTGACTTCACATTTCACAGTAATTCCAGCATGTTCTTCCATGGATTGCTCTTCCAAGGATTGCTCTTCAACCTGCCATTCCTTGGCCCATATACACATACTTCATTATTCCTGACAAAGTGCAGCTCTTTGCACATGCTCTCATTGAATTTCAGACACAACTTTTTCAGGCAATTTAAGCATTTTGCTCTAGCCCATTCTACAAGCATGCCTGAAATCCCATAAACATTAAAAATAAGAGTTTCTTTGTTATCCCTATCACTGAACTCAGGAAAGAAAATAGTGAGCAGTGACTGCTGCAGGACTGAGCCCTGACACTCCACACAGTTTCTAGTTTGACAGAGACCTGTCGGTAGGTCCTGTCTGAGCACAAGAGATATTGCAACCATCCTTTGGTATTTCAACTGACCTTCTCTGATATGCTTATTGGGATGCCACAACAGTGTCAAAAGCTTTATAGAAGTGAAAGCATATCAGATACCTGGCTGGTTAGAATGGTATCAGTGTAGCCGGCTCTGCCTTGGGGCACAAGGATGCACTCCTCCTGATATCACTTCCACCCTCTGAGCTGACCCTGCAGCACAAAGATCTCAGGGTAGCAGTGCCTCAATGCAGCATTGTACCAGACTACATGGACAGGTTTGCCTGAGGCATGGCAGCTTGGTGAGGAAGGGGTACCTTTGACATGCAGGGAGAGTCACGAGACCCGTGAGGCAGATGCTGCAACAATATTTGTGAAACAGAGTCAACTGCCATGCATTTGAGGCTTCCAGAAAGATTCAAAGTGCTAAAAGTCCAAGTTCTCAGGGTATACATTATTTGCTGGGAGAAAACTCTGCATTGCCATTAACACCAAAGTGATCTTCTCAGTCCTCTGTCATCACATATCAGCAACTAGAGAGGCATTTGCTGAAGACTTCTCTCTCCCTGACTACCTACCTATCCTTCCCTTTGGAGGATCCTGCCTTTGTCTGGCTTACATACCAAAGTCTGAGCAGGAGAATGAGGTTGGAGAAGAAATTCCTATCTATTACTGAGCTGCAAAGAGCATCAGTGAATATGTGCTATTAGTCTATTTTAACCTAATTTATTGTTGAATATACAATAACTGTCAGAATAAATAATTTGTAAAGGCCAACAAAACTCCCCTGTACCTTAGAGAACAATGTTGCTGAAAAACGCGGGCAGCCTTGTGCATTGCTGGCATTAATTTTAAGCCTCCGTCCCCAAAAATCCCAAAGACAAATGAATCCACCCTTGCAAATGCACCCTCTTCTGAAAATAATTTTGGGTATCAAAATCATCTGTGTCCCCTAATTTACACAGCCTGTTTCTGATCTGCAAGTTACAAAGTGCAGAAGGATTTTCAAGGGTTTCAGCTGCTGCACCACCTCACTTTCTGCTCAACTAACCTTCTCTGGCACAACATCTCCAGCTCCTGCAACAATCCGTAATATCAAGTAGCCCCTTGATCTGTACTATGCTCCAGGCAACCTCTCACAGGGGAGGCATCAGTCCCTGTAAAGTACAGGTGGGCATGGATTCTGTTTTCTACACACTGAGCTGGCCCCAGAGCAGTGCCTGTTCCCTGGGGCTTGCTCTCTGATTCTCCCATTGTCCTGCCAGCACCTGGACAGTTCCACAGCTTTGCCCAGGAAAACCAGGGCAGGGACAGGGAACAAGGCAGCCACAACCGCCAGAGTGGAGGAGGAATGTTTAGACTGAAGCCAAGCAAATCAGACGATTAAAGAGAAAAAACTTTTCCTAAGGGGAACAAAAAAAAATCTCCCAAATCTGTTATTTGCTGGGCCTTTTGGTTTGTATTATTTTTTCTCTTGTTTTTAATCTTGAGTGTGTTCCATTTCAATCTCTCTTTCACTCTTTCTCTCCTTTTTCTGAATATATATATGTGCATCAATGCCACAAGAAGCAGTAGAGATCTCTAGCAGAGTAAACTGTTCAGCACAGCAACCTGATAGTTGAGGTCATCAGCAGATAGGAAATGCAACTGCTTTGAATATTGTAACCTTAGTTCCCAAAATCTGGGCCACAGTTTTAAAAAGGTAGCATACATTCAAAACCAGAGTATTGCTTTATCAGTAAGAATTCTTAGCTCTTATCCTGGTGCAATTTGAGACAGCAGCATTTTTGCACACAGCTTAATGGTGGGACATTTTGATGACCAGGCAGGCACTGATCAGGGGGTATAAAAATAGTAAAAATTGCATCTAAAAGCAGGCTTTTTTTTTTTTTTTCTTTTTTTTTTCCTTTCCTTTTTTTTAGTATGGAAGAACTACAAACAAAAAATTGAAGTGAAGTAAAGCATGTGCCCAAATGACAGCTTCTGCCTCCCCATATATCTCCCCCTGGAAATATATCAGTGATTAAAATAATTTCTTTTCTGGGTAAAGGCAACAGGGCTCTCTGGTACAACACCCTCATAAAGCCAGAACTGAACATCTCATATGATGCAAAATAACAAATCCTGCATTGAGATGCCAAGACCAGTGCCTGCAAAGGATGTTTGCACACCATAGTGCTACTGCTGGTCTCCAAAGGCAGCAGTAGCTGAAGGAGCCAGGCTGTGTGCATAGCAGTGTGCAAACATAAGGAAAAATGCTCTGGCTGCCCCAAATGCTTCTAAGGCCAGACACCTAGCACTGTACATTGGAGGAGACAACAATCGAAATAAAGCGTGACTCATAGTGCACTTTTATTTCCTTCCATTTCCTAACCACTTATCTGACTGCTCCTCAGCCAATATTCACTTAGAGCCTAATTAGTTGTTAGTGGTAACTACGCTGGGACACCAAAAAAAAAAAAACAAACAAAAAACCAAACAAACAAACAAACAAAAACAAAAAAACCCAACCAACCAAAAAAAACCCCCAAAAACCCCTCCTTTACTGCTGTGCTTTCCAATAGAGCAGCAGGATGAGGACCATACATGGTCTCACCTTGTCCTTTCTTCTGACTCCTCAGATCCAATCATGCCACCCGGAGCTGTCCAGCTCTCCCTGTTCCCCAAATGGCCTTGCTCTGCAGAAGCTTGCAAACCAGAGAGAAGATTACAAATCACCATTGCCTTGGACTGTTCAGATCCCCACTTCAGTCCTACCTCACAAGTGGACCCACAAAAAGAGACCAAACCAGGAAGGAACTTGAGCCCAAGCACATGGCAGCTTCCCATCAGATGAGGATGCTCCTAATCCTCCTATTCCTATATCACCTGCTCAAACTCTCTCTTCTCCCATCCTCTACTCCCCAGTTTGACAGTGCAAGTAAACCCTGACCTGCAGCCACACCAGTTTATTAAGCTCCTTTCCAGTAAAAATCAATTCATCTGTTTTCTTCAGCTGTGGCATAAACCCTGTCTGTCAGGTGGTGCCCTAATACAGATGTAACAGATACAGTGTTTCTTTCTGCATTTTTCACATTTGTATTTCTAAAATAGGCTGGCCACCTGCAACAGCTACCATTTTATCAGACACAGTGAAAAGAGGCATTACAGACACATCCTATTTTCTCTTCTGAGAACTTTACTTTTGTTCTTTCTAGTTCTGTTGCTTTTCTTTGATTAAATAAAGGCATCCAAAACAGAAGTGCAGTTCTGCTATTTGTGCTTGAACACAGAAAAACAGCAATGTTGCCATGGATTTTTTTTAAACTCCAAATGAAAATAAACAAACATATATTGGCAGTGTTTGGAATAAAAGCTAGCGAATAATTCACAATGAATAATTGATTTGTTGAATTTAGCTTGGTGGGTTGTTTTTTTTGTTGGATTGTTTTTTATTTTTTTATTTTAATTCTGCTGGTGGAATGTACACTACCAGATGGTGAGTTCAATAAATGTATTTGTTTTTCCAATTTATTTGATGGATTCCCCCCCACCCAGTCTCCCTCCCCCTCTAAGGTGAAGTCTGAAATTCCAGATGGTTTGACTAGTGGCCAGATAAGTCACAATGTATTTTTTCAGCCTCCTCTTTAGAAAGGTGGCAAGAATGATAACAGGACTGGAAAAATGCGTACAGGAAACAGAAATAAAAGGAAGGGGAATGTTTGTGTCAAAGAGAAGACAAATAAGAGGAGGTGTGATAAAGTCTATGAAACAGTGAATATTATGGAGAATGGAGGTGAAGGACTAGTTTTCTTTCTTTATAATGCAAGAAAAAATGAGCAGTTAATGAAGCTGAAAGGTGGTGATTACAAATTTACTGGTGGGGTTTTTTTGTTGTTTTTTTGTTTTGTTTTTAACAGAACACTGAACTTCAGCAAGAGAACTGACTGGCAAATAACATTAAAGCCAAGAGATTAGCAAAGTGGAGTAAAGAATTGCATATTTACCTGGAGAATCACAACATCAAAATATAAACTACCAGTGCTGATGACATGGACTATATTACCTTATGCTTTAGGGAATAAACTAATCATTATTATTGATAAATATGTGATATTATCCACCAACTATAGTGGTTCCCTTACTTTTCAGTTGAAAATCTGATGCTGCTTATTTTGATAAGTCAAATCAGGGCTCAGGGGACTTCAAGACTGATTCTCTTTGACAATTGGTAATGTTGGCCAAATGAACAAATTCTTCTATGCTGAATGTTCTCCATGGAATTTCTATGGATTCAGTTTCTCTGAACATTTCCACAATGCTGAACCTCCTCTTTTTTTTTTTTTTTTCCTGCGATACAATTAAATTGGCCAAATATGTGCAGAGGGGGGATGTTAAAGTGGAACTAAGTGCAGCCAAAGCATAGCCACTGACAAATTTGATCTGATGTTCATAAAAGTACAGTTTGCCTTATTTACCAGCAAGTGCCACATGCTGGGAGAAAGCAGTTAGCATTTTGCACAGGGTGAAATCTCACTAATTACATTGATATTCATAGTAGAAGGGTGTTCTCTGACTTCAGAAATCACTCCTTCAGGGGAATAAAACTTAATTTTGCAAATGTTTATACAGGAGAGTCTGTGGTGCACAGCTCAAACCTATAGTAAGACATAAGCACCTGATGATCTGAAAGTGAGAGTTGTTTAGGAACAGTAAGTAAAGAAAAGGCATATCAAAGCATTTATGCTAGCTGCAAAAGTACAAAACCACAACAAAGCAGCAGTAGCAGAGAAAGGTACAGAATAGTTTAAAGATGTGTTTGTTCACTTATGGGCCCGAATCTGATCCATCTGAAGTTCATGGAAACTTCCCTTCTACTATGAATGAACACAGCATCATGTCTGAATCATTCCCAAAAGAAAATACTATCCCATCATGTACCAAAAGTATCTCAAATATGATGCTGGAATTTGGCTTAAGTCTGCAAAGAAGCAACCGAAGTGAACCATATTATTCATCTACATGAGTTTACAAATCACTGTTTTCAACGAGCCAGTATCAAGGCCTCCATAAACCTCTGCTGTCCTTCTGCTCTGCTTCTGCTGACTCAAACTTCTCTACCTGTTCTTCTATGGGAGCTCCATTCACTCTCATTTTTTATGTTCCATGCACATTAGCACACAGAAATACAGGCTTATAAAATATATATGTTTCTTTCTTTTTTTTTTTTTTTTTTACTTCAGCAGTTTCTGTGTAAACCCAGAGTGATCTAATGGGTGTCCAGTGTACAAACAGAATGGAGGAGGGAGATGGGGATATTGTTATATAGGCTCCATCAATCCCACCAAACAGTATTTGCTCCAAACTGAACTCCTCAATTGCCTGTAAACAAGCTTGCTGTCTTCTCCCCTGAGGTCCTGCAGCATTCTGCCACTGCTGTCTTGCTTTCATCCTCATTTCCTACTCCAGTTTGTAAAACCTAACACCATAGACTGGGCTGTGTGTGAGGGCACCAAAGATGGGACCGATTTAGTGGAGATTTATTCCCTGCTGTTTTATGCACCTTCAGCTCACACTTTAAGTGCCTCTCACTGTGAGATCTTCATGATCCCAAACATGGACTGTTTCAGGGCTCTGGTTAGCCCCAACTCTAGGGGCACTGTATTGAGGCATCTCCACACTAGAACTCAGGGGCTGCTTCCCATTGTACTGAGCCACCCTCTGCCCCGCCCCTTCCAGAACTTGGAGATCTCTGGAAATGCACTACAGCTTCCTGCCTGTCAGAATTCTTCCAAAAAAAAGAGTTAGAGCAAAGAAATATGTACGCACAGACCCCTCCTGGAAAGCTCACTGAGGACCCAGCCTGGGGCACACAGCAGAAACCAGCCCTCCTAAGCACAAGACCTGTTTTTGAGCAGATGAGCCAGAGACAATCTGCATTAAACTTTCTCCTTGGGGACATCTGAGCTCCAGCAAATTCCTGGCTCACAGACAACATGAGTTTTCTTGGCTCAGTCATCTGGAAGGGTACTGCTATAGGGCAGAATAAGTGAGCACAGCCAGAGCCATGTGTCTTGAGTTTGGAAATAAGAGACTGCTCCTTCTAGCTCCAGACAGGCCAACAAGGTCGAGGCATCAAGGCCCTTGTTTTCCCAGCTCCTTCAAGCTGATGCCACTCTCATGAGCTGGCAGACTATGTTGCTCAGTTCCCACATGTCAGCTCCTAAGAAAAGCTGCCTTGTGTGCTCTGCTGTCAACCCCCAGGTCCCCAAAGCACTTTGGCTGCCTTGGACAAAAATTAAATAAATAAGAGAGGAATAGAAGAGAAGCCCTTCAAAGACAGGCACGCGAGCAGCTGAGTTGTCAGGGGACTCCCTGTGCTGCCGCCCTCCCTTGCTTTCCCCTCCACCCTCTTTTATTTCCCTCATCCAGCAAGGGGTGGGACTGGAAGAAACCTGGCAAGGTCATGCTGTTTGATTTCACTGCCAGTTCCAATTACATCCTGGCTTTTATAACCAAATCAAAAAAAAACAAAAAGGGTAAGAAAAAAAAAAGTAATGGGTGAGAGAGAGAGACAGGCGAGGCAGCAGCGTCCAGCTGCAGGCTGGGAAATGACATTTCAATTTGTCCATTGATCCTTTCCCCCATGCCCCATTTTTTCTTTTCCTCTTCTCATTTTACCTGTAAATTAATTAGCCTGTTTATCATGTAGAAAGACTGCAAACAGGGCAGCCCAGATATGGGCTGAGCTGGAAAAAATCTTTTTGCTTGGATATAGGCACCAAAGACGTGGCCACAAAGCATCGACAGCCAGGTGGAAGAAACATCTTCATGTGCTGAATTCTTAGGTTTCAGGTTGTCCTGGAGAGATCACACATGCATTTTCCAGAGCACCTATGCACATGAAAAGTAAGTAGCTACCTTTCCTCATCAGCTTAGACTTTTGTCCAAGCTTAGGAAATAAGGACTATAAAGGCATTCAACTAAATGAAAAGCTGAATTCAAAGGTGCTGGAATACCTTTTTTGCCGATTTTTCCCCCTCTCCACATGTTACATTATTAGACTTTGGGACTGGAAGCTAAAGTAAATAATTGAAAGGAAGACTCTCACAGTATTACAGAAGGGGCAGAAATGAGACACATCACAACTTCCAGAATTGTGACAATAACTGACAGCATATTTTTGAAGATACATTAAAGCTCCAGAAAGTAAATTAGCTCCTCACTCTCATTGCTAGGGATGAGACTTACCATGGGATCAGACTACCCAAATGTGCCACCTTCCCTCTTTTCCCTGATGTATTTCCTCCCAACCATCATGACACCTGGGTTTCTGAATCAAATGAGTATCAGATGCAACCCAAACCTCCATGTCAGACCTCCCAGCCTATGTACTACCAGCTGCAACATGGAAGAAGTGAAATGCATTGAAGTGCATCTTCTGAAGATCTTTTCAGCTTCTGGCAAAGTAAGCCATGATAGTCCTAGGTATGATCCAAAAATGCAGGTACTGCTGTGAAGATGAAGCTACACAGTCCAGTTTGAATCCTTGATTCTGGCCTATGGCTCAGTTCCTCCACAGCTGAGGATGACTGCAAAATTGAGAACTCTGAGGATTTCCTACCATTTGTCTGCAGCCCAGGAAATTTCATGAGGACAGGCTTCTTCTCAGGACTTCCTCAAACTTTAATTATCACAAGCAATGGGTGTTTTCCAAAGTCTCTCAGAGAGTATTGCCCTACCATCACTCTGCTAAGCACCACAGGATCTCTGCAGTAGTGACATGCCTCTAGACACTGAACACTAATTCTCCCCTCTCACACCTTAACGAGAAAGAACATCTTCAAATGAGACACCTGGGGAGTTAGGAAAAATAAGTAATGTGATTTAAAAGCAAAACAAGGGGCTAAGAACAGAGTGGATGCAACTGAATACAACTCTGCTGAAGTCTAGACAGTTTTCTCAGGCATACATTCAGGTCCATATATTTTCAGGTATTCAGTATTCAAGTATTCTTCTCCCAATCTTCTCTTCTTTTTATCCATCCATATCTATGCAAATCTCATTTCTTCAATCCAGCTCACTACAATAAGTATCTCTCTCACACACATAAAGTCTAAATTTTATCAAGCATTTTATTTACTTCTGTCCCAGTGGAGAGGAGAAAAAATGGAGAGATATAGAAAAAGAGAGGAGATTACGACTGCCTCTTTCTTTTTCATAATTGGCAGGTACAGAGACATTTCCATTATCTGCACAAACAAACAAACAATCAAACAAAAAATCAATGGCAGATCAACCCAGCAGAAGCTCTAGGTGTGGACTCCAGATGACAACACTAGCTACGGGCAGTGGTGCCTCTGCATGCAGCAGAAAAAACACAGCCTGCAGACTCAGCAGAAATGGAGGCAGAAACCATCATTACCCACTCAGATCCTAACAGGGGGCCAGGCCCTCACTGTGCTGTGCTGGTTACGCACATTAAGTAAAAGAAAGACCCCAAAGAACTCATCCACAATGTGCAAAGATGGACAAAACTGGCAGGGAGAGGAGGAGGGAAGGAAGAAAAGGCAGAGTGCCTGCCAGCTGTCTCACTGTGCTTCAGTGTTTGCTCTGCTGGGAAGCAGGAGAGGGGCAGGTTGGTACGAAGGGCTATGAAGGAGCTGTATTGTGGCCTGAGGAAGAAGTACAGACAGCAAAAAACCTCCATTGCATTTGAAATAGTTCCCACATACTTTCTAGTTCTGTATTCATAGCGTGGCTGGATACTGTGTCTCTCCTGCTGGTCATAGCCAGGCAGTGGGGAGCTGTGAAGCCTCTCTCCTTCCTCACACAGCCTTTGCACTGCAGCGATGGATGGGATGTTGTTACTTACCCTCCTGCACCCCACACAATCAAAAGCTGAGCATTGGGACTGTTAGCTTACTGGGACCAGTAGTGTGGAGCCCATCCTTGCAGCTACTCAGCTCTCCTATAGGTACACTTTTCCCCCCCCCAAAAGCACAATACAGACACCCTGCTTCCTTCATTCTTCATTAAGCGCTGTCTGGTGTTACCTACCACAAGCAGCGTTTAAAACCTCTCCAGTGAAAGTGATGCCACCAGCGAGCTCTAATTACAAATCCCCATTGGGAAACTCAGTGACTCATAGACTCTAGCACACCAGGGCTCACTCCCAAAACTGCAGTTATCCCCACCTACTGCAGAAGAGGTCCTTTGTGCTCCCAGCCCTAGCAGAAGGACCACTCCCGGACTGCACAGCCAGGTTTGTTACCCAGATACTAATCCCAGGACGCCACTGAGATGAGCTCAGGAAGGGTTATTACCAGCACGCTGTAGCCATAGGAAAGCAAGGTGGGAGCCATTCCTTTCCCACACTGCATCCCAGTCACTTTCCCCAGACCTTGCCACCCCCCACAGTCATTCCATGACTCATTTTCTCAGAAGTGAAATGCAGGTGATGGTGTCTAGAGTCTCAGCTTGGGCTACAAACCTCTTTGATCCGCTGTTTGTAAGACTGGTGTACAAGGCAGTCTCTCTCCTCTTTCTTGCAACTGAAGTTTTGTATCCAACTCTGGAGTCGTCCAGTGCATTGAGAAAATATGTTGTGCTCCAAAGCCGTGTTGTGCATCCCAAAGCAAGATGGCAATAGTAAGCAATTCTCAATAAAACTGAAAGTTAACACTTCTTTATCTTTGACTTGATCAAAAAACAGTACATACTTAAATATTTTTCCCCTAAAACCTCTCACCAGAGACGTGAAATCATTCTGAAAGATATTTTCAGACCAAAAGAGGTTGTTTAGCATAAAAAGATATCTCTCTACCACTGCACATACACGCCATTTTACTGCAAACCTTTGTGTTTAGTGCCAAAACGTATATTTTGCTAAAGGTCAAAGAAAAGTGACAAAAAACCTCCAACTAAATAAATACCCAAAATAAGGAGATGAACATTTAGACATACATTTGCTCAGAACCTACCTCTCATTGTGTGGACATGATTCTACACCTGAATCCTGCTATATCTTTCAAAGACAAGGATAGAAAAGCCAGAAGAGAAAAGTTTTTCCTCTTCTTGCACCACAGTATTAATGAATTAAAGGATGTTCCTGGCCCAAGATATCTGATCTCACTGAGGCACTTTCAAGGTTCCTTCTTGTCTCAGATGACTCACTTGCAGGACTGTTGAGCATTCAGAAGAGATCAACAGAAGGTGTCTGGTCTGAGGACCCACTGGGCTTTGATCTTCTCTGTATTGCAATCCTCCAGTTTTCAACTCCTTCCTTCTCCTTCCCAGCTTCCTGGGGAGAGGTAAGAAAACTGGAGGAACTGTAATTCCCTCTAGAGCTGAATTCTGACACTTATTCCCCAAAAGATTTTCCCCCCCTTTGGATGGGGGAAGAAAGGAGATTGTCACAAAATACACTGAATTGGAAGGGACCCACAAGGATCCTAAGAGTCCAACTCTGCCCTTCACAGGACTACCCCCAAGAATCACACCATGTGCCTGAGAGCATTGTCCAAACACTTCTTGAACTCTGTCAGGCTTGAGGCTGTGAACACTTCCCTGGGAATCTTGTTCCAGTCTATTTTCTCATGTCCTGTCAGTGGTCACCTCAGAGGAGAGATCAGTGTCTGCCATCCTTTTGTCCTCACGAGGATGTTGTAGAGACTGCAATGAGGTCTCCTCTCAGTCTCCTCTTCCAGGTGCTTTTCAGTACCTCCCAAAGTAGTCTTCTCCACAACTTTATCAGGCACTGAAGTGAGACTAACAGATCTGCAGTTACCAGGATCTTTTTTTGCCCTTCTTGAAAATCACGACAATGTTTGCCACCTTCCAGCCAGCCAGAACCTTTCTGGATTCCCAATACCGCTCAAAAATCATTGGGAGAGGCTTTGTGATGACATCAGGAGCTCTTTGAGGATTCTTGGATTAATTCCATCAAGGTCCATAAATTTGCAAAGATTCAGCTAGAGCAGCAGATCCTGCATGACTCCCTCACATTTACTTGGATCTTTGTTGATCCTTTTGGTATCACTCAGTCTGTGGACATGGAGTTCTAAGAGGATCTACACTATCCAACATAATGATGAAGCCATTTCCAAACTTTATACTTATTTCTTCACATGTGAGTACTGCCAACTTACACCCATTAATGCAAAGTGAGAATGAAGGGACAGGAGTTGTACAGGTGTCTCAGCTACATCTCTGAATGTGACAGAAGCAGCACAGACCAGAGACTATAGGATTACTGTATGATTCACGGAATCATTAAAAACCTCCTGTTTTTTATAGGAACTTAAAAATCTTTTGAGCTTTTTCTCAGACCAGCAATAAGAGACCTACCTAACTACACTGACAAACATCAACAAGACTCCTCAGCCCTTCCATTTTTGCAATAAAAGACAGTTCTTCTCTTTCTTCTTTCTTCTTAATTAAATTTTTATCTTTTCTTATTACCTTGGGCTGTTGCATTGTGTCTAAAGCAGTTCTGTTCTGGACCACGGAAACAATAAAATAATATGTACTCCAGGCCCATGCAAGGCCTCTGAAGTGTCAGAACTCTGCTAATAAGAGGTAAAACCAAAAAATGTATCAAGATCAGCCTGCTTCTACTTCAGACTTCAAGTAAGTCCAGATTATTATAAATGAGTGGAGAAGGAAAAACAGCTCAGAGCATAGCAGTAGCTTACCTGTCTACTGGAGACCTCAAAGCACTTTCTAATACTAATAAATGACCCTTTCTAGCTCCTTCTGAGATCAATCGGCACTGTTATTGTTCCAGAAGGGATGAGGAAACTGAGGCCTTTGAGAGGGATGTAATCCATGCACAGCCTGACCATGGTTCAGTGCAGAGCCTGAGCCAATAGCCTGTCCTGAGCCACAGGCCATCCCTATCCCCTAAAATGGAGATTTTGAAACCAGAAAAAATTTACTCCCAACTAAAGCAGACCAACACCACACACAGGCTGTGAAGCAATCTACTGAGCCAATTAACCTCTGCACATAATCAGAGACTCCAGGAAACAGGTACATGCAGTAGAACATTGAAGGGAAGAAAAAACACAATCCTGCACAAGTCTTGAGCAGCCCAGCTTAGTCTGCAGGTTCATGGCTAAATTTTCTCTCAGTCCATTGCTCATTGAATGGAAACCATATACAATTTACCACTTCACCTCTGGAATTATGAAAGCATTCCCTTCCTATCCCTGTTATTACTTCAGGGATAACAAAAGTTATTAGGGCCAAGGGAATGTGAGGGATCTTTTGAGGACAAATGTTAATGAAAGGGTGACAAAGTTTGTTTTATAGCTCTTAGAGTACACTCTGTGCTAAGAATAAAAAAATTACCCTTCCAAATGGTTGATTTGACCCTTTTCAGAGACATGATTCTAGGGGAAAAAAAAAAAGGACAAAAAAAGGCCACAAAATATATGCATCAAATGGTTTACAGCAGTAGTCCTGGCTCCAGCACATAAAACATTTTTTCTGCCACTGGACAAAGTGTAAACCCCATTTTTCTTTCAAAAAAAAAAAAGAAAGAAAAGATGAAAATCTCCTAAATGATTCAATATTTTTTATACAATCTGTGTAGTGCAGCCTTGAAAAAGATGCCGCAGCATGACGGGCTTTGGATACTTTATCTTGCTGCAGAAATTGAAGAAGAGCAGTTTTAACACTGACATAATAGTCAGGCATGTGTTTGTTTGGTGGTGATCCACAGCCAGCATTAGGGTGCTGGGGAATGTGTTTATGGCAGTTTTGCATATGCACAGGTTTCATTCCTGATGGACTCTATGAACACATATGTTTCAGGCTGTGCCTGGGTGTAATCCACTCATGCTGGCCTAATAGCGGGGGCAGAGCCATGTGCATGCTGGTGGCATGTGGCTGTGAGCATGCACAGTGCATGTGTGCATGTATGTGCATGTGTCTGCACGTGTGCTGGGCTCTGAAGTTCTGGTTCTCGCAGTGCATGGAAGTGCGCTGCGAGCGTCTTGATTCTGCAGGGTTTGCTAAGGCGTGCTGTCATTCTTTTCTCAACCAACCCCGGTGATAACCACCAAGACACACCTTCCACTCCTGCCCCACACTAAAGGATTCACCCTTTCTTCTGCCAGAAAGCTGCCATTTTATTCAACAGTATCTCCTGTGTCAGAAAAAGATTGCCCCTACCCTGCACACACCAAGTCCAAGTGCTCCTCAAACAACACCAACCCAGACTTAACCTCAGTCAAGTCCCTCCTTCAGGCCCAGTTCCAGAAACAAACACTTTCCTGGGCATGTCCATGGACAGCAGCCCCTGTTCTTCAGGCCCTCAGGCACTTGGGTACAGTTTTCCAGTGCTGCCTGGGGAACACAGAACTGACCAAGGGACCGCAAGGTGAATAATCAGCCAAAGACTCTGCCCTGGGTCATACTGAACAAAGATGCTGTTAGCAAGAAACTACCATAAGCTGTTGCTACATGGCTCTGCTTCATGGAAAGACCTGACATCTCCCATATTCCCACATGGACTATCTACCCACCATACCTTAAGGAGAGCCACAGACTCCCTTTGTCATGGCTAGAAAGATGAAGCTCCTGCCAAGGGAAGCAGCCAGGAAACCTCGCTCAGATTATCAGCTCTGGCAGAACAGTGGTACAAGCAACCTAAGTTTTGATATGGTGGTATGGGATACAGCTTTGAGGCAGGCAAAATATTCAAGCTGCAACATAAAACACAAAAAAAGTAGTTTCTGATGTGCAACTCTTTCTCTTTTTTTCTTTCTTTTGTACCCCCTCAACCATTCCAAATCAGCTTATGACTCTTAGATATCATGGCAGTTGTTAAACTGAACTGGGATCAGAGGAAAGACCTCCCACTCCCGGTCATCCAGTAAATCCTACCAAATCCATCTTCTATATAAAAACACAGAGCAAAGGTCAGCATTCAGTACAGGAAAAAAGATGTGCTCTCCTATTCAGAAAACAAGTCTCTTGTAACATACTCTGTAAAGTTTATATGGCAAGGCTGAGAGAGAAGGGAGGCTGCAGAAGTTGCTTCTGTGAGAAGACAGCAGGACCTCCTCCCATGTTGGACTGAGCCTGGTTTGGCTGGCTCCAAAATGCCGTTCCAAACCTGTCACAGTCCAAAGCTGAGTCAACCAGTGATGTAAGCAGTGCTTCTGCGATAACATAATTAAGAAAGAGTGAAAATAACTGATCAGCATCTGCAAGGGAGGAGATAATGTAAGAAAAAAAGCCCTGCACACACCAAGGTCAGTGAAGAGGAAGGGGAGAAGGTGCTCCAAATGCAAGAACAGATTCTTCTGCAGCCTTGGGAGGACCCATAAAGCAGGAGGTAGATGTGCCTTGGAGGAAGGTACAGCCCTCGAAAAGCCCCTGCTGGAGCAGGCTCCTAACAGGAGCTGTGGCCATAGAGTAGAGCCTACACAGGAACAAGCTTTCCATCAGAAGCTACAACCCATGGGGCTGTCCATTCCTGAAAACTGTGCCCCATGTGAAAAACCCACATTGAAGCAGTTCCTGAAGAACTGTCTCCTTGCACGCTGCAGCAAGGGAAGAGCACATGGAGGAAGGAGCACCAGAGAAAAAGTGTATGGACAGACTGCAACCATATATTCCCTGTTCCCCTGTGTAGCTCGTGGGGGAGGAAGAAGAGCTGGCAGTGAAGTAGAGCTTGGGAAGAAGGGAGGGATAGGGAAGATGTTTTTAGTTTCATTCTAATTTCTCACTATCCTACTCTGTTATTAATTGGCAACAAATTTAATTAATTTTCTCAAGTCAAGTCTGTTGTGCCAGTGACAGTAGTTGTTATCTTCGCTTGTCTTGCTGAGGAGGAGTGATATAGCACCTTGGTAGGCATTCAGCAGCCAGCCAAGGTCAGCCCATCCCCACCCCCAAATAAATAATGCCAAGGTACAAAACAGAGAGAATCATCTTTAAGCAACTGGTAATACTGTTGCAGGTGAGGCACACAGAAGCATTCCAGCTGTGTGTAGCTGCTCTTGCCAGTCCTGAGGGCATGGGCAGAGAAAGGACCAAGAACCGGTTTTCAGGAAGATGAACATAATTGTTCCTAGGGACATCAGACAGAGGAGGAGGTAGGCTGTACTTCTGAAAAATCCAACTCTCACTCCTCAAATGAGTAATAGATCATGCTGTAATCAACAACAGTTCACTTAATAACCTGTGCTTCAACCAAAGGCTGGGATGCAAGAAGACACCTTCTTTTGCCCAGGATACAGAGCGAGGCAGTGGCTGAGACTCCCTTTCCGGAGGCATTCCCAGGCCTAAAGTGCCACCAGCAAAAAGTGTGATCTAATTTCTTGGCAGCACAAACTGCCACAGGCTCATGAGCCACTTCTTTCCCTAGGATGTGATGCTATGGACAGCTCTGTTCATGCTGCCTGCTGGTGTCTGCTGTCATCCCCACTCCTCCATAAGGCCTTCTCATCCCTCTGCTACTCATTCCTTTGCTACACGAGGCTGGCATTTAAGAAACACTTACTCCAATCCACTTCTACCCTTGTACAGCAATTGGGTGTCATTTAGTTTGATTTAGCCAATTTAGTCCTATGAATTAATTGGTTAATAAGCCATCTGTATGCATCAGGTGACGGAGTCGCGCTCTCACACAGACACACACAAGCTACTCACTTGTCCTTGTTTAATAACAAGCTGCAGGGAGTAGGAGAGGGAGACGTGTGAGGGGTAATAGCATTCCCACGGGGAAGTGCCAACAGAGGGACATGGCCATCACTGCACCGACCCTGACCTCTGAGTGGGGGAATTGCCTGTTTAGGGTAATTCAGGGAACAACCTACGCCATAGCTGGAGAGGAGCACCAGCTACAGAACAGCTGCAAGAACCACGAGTATGCTTCGCATTGTAGGTTGGGGTTTTTTAAAAGAGCCACAAAAAGATGTTTAGTTCGTTCTCACCAGACAGTAGGAAATTCTCAGCTGCACTCCCAAACAGCTGAACTTTGTATGTGTGTAGGAGGGGGAGAGGGGTGGGAAGTAGGGGAATAGGAGGGGAGTGAGGTCTAAAGCATTTGATTTAGGTACAATCTCTAATTAAGAGAAAAATGTCTCATCTATTTTGATTTCTTTTTAAATGCCAGGAAAAAAGCACCCCTTGCAGGCCCCAACCATTTCAATGTTATATACAATCCCCCAAGCTACTCAACAAACAACAATACAGCAAACCAAAATCAAATCCAGCAACATATCCCAACCCACATAACAGAAAAGCATCAACTGTTCAGACAGAAAAACAACACTCCCTCTCCTGGCTGCCCATCCATCTCAGGCAGCCCTGACTGCCCCAGAAAGCAGACAAGTTTCTCTGTAAACCTTGAGGATTGACAAAGGATTTTCAGACTGAGGGGAACTGAATTACAGGACTATGGGACCCTTGGGGAAAAGCCCTGGCAGTAACTCCCTCTCATTTATGCCCTGAGAACTAGCCTCCATCTCAGCCACTGCAACTGCAACTACATCATATGGGGAAGGGGTCCCTTGCTGGTGTGGGAAGCTCCTGAATGACTTGGTACAGTAAATTTCAGCACTTGGATCAGAATCTACAAACCCCAAGCCAAATGGCAGCACTTTGGTGAGACACGCTCCTACTAAAGAATTGTATCACAAGCTTGCGTACTGAGTGATTTCCAGTTGAAGGTGCAGACTGCTGTAGGATGCATGGTCCAGCTGTCCTAGAACAAACAACGGGCAGCAGAAAGAGGCCATGACCAAGGCCCCTGCAAGGAGAGAAGATGGGGCTGAGCCTGTGTTGTGTGGTGCAGAGTAGCAGTGCATCCACAAGGGCTCCTCCAGGGCTCACCTGTCTCCTGGCATTTTTCATTATCTGGGAGAGAAATGAGCATGCTGCAGACTCTGAGACAGAGAGACACAGAGTGAGCAGCAGGGATGCAGCTCCAAGGAGAAAGTGCTTTCCCCCTCTCTCCCTAAGGAAAATGAAATTACAGTGGAGTTGGCTTTAAACATATTCCATTAACACAACAGGCACCACAGGAAGAGTAACATCCTGTGTGTGCTTAAGTGAGGTGCTGGCAGGTGAAGTGAAGCAGGCTGAAACAGCCCCTTCCAGAGAGGAAAGGTGAGAGTGTGCCCTGCCAGCCCACACACAGCAGGCAAAGCAGAGCTTTCTCTCTGCCTTTGTGGGGAGCCTTCGAGCACATCACTGGGAGTTAATCCCCAAAAAAAACCATTCATTTGCTTTCACTAGCATGTAAGTGTGTGTTTCCAGACACTGTAAAACTATCAAAACCTGGAGGGAAGCTGCCCTGCTCAAACAACTGGATGCCCTGGCTAAGGCACCTCTGTTCCACCTGCAGCAGGAATGCCTGTGAAATCAAAGAGTGAACATACCAACCCACCCATAACAAACAATTTCACTTGATCAGTGACCACAAAAACTAAAATATCCCAGCCTGAACTGAGCAAGTGGTTATGCAGCTTTACAGCTTGTTTACTGGCTACATGGAGCATATGAATCCAACTGCTACACTTTCTTGGTTAGGCAGCTCACATCCAAAAGGCAGTTACATCCCACTTCACAAGAAGTCTGATTTTTGCCAATTGCTAAGGACTCCAAGCCCAAAAGTGTAAAACTACTTAGGAGATTCAAGGGTCAGAAAGACTTCTATTTTTTTCCCCTTTCCTAGAAATGTCTCACCAAAGTGAGTCCCTTAACATTCACTCATTTCAAAAAGAGAGACACCTACGCTGCTTGGGAGGACTTGGAAATTTCACCAGCTGCCTCATGGCACCTCCCAGCATTGAAACACCTTTGAATTTGTGTGGCATGCTGTTACCCAAATAACATTAGTCACAGAGCCAGCCCTTCTCTCCCTGCAAGCCTCACACATCCAGATGGAGCTATGCAAACACTGGTACCAGCAGAGCAAAGGGCAATGGGGCAGCATGAGAGACCATCGCTGCTGGAGATGTGGCAGGGTGGCATAGGACAGCGGTTTTAATTCCGAAAATACTGCCTAGGGAGAATGGCACATGTTATGGGATGAAGAGTAAAAGCACTTGGTGATTGTACAGGACTTACAGGGATATTCTGGGGAAAGACTAGAGGAACAAAAAGAAAGGACCAAGGTGCTTTGTGGAGGAAAAAGCACGGTAAAATAGAGGAATCAAGGGACTGAAGGGACCAGTCGTGCATCAATCGGTTGCTGGTCAGTGCACTCATCTGGCTATGCCCTGTGCCCAATAAGCACAGTCTGTCCTGCCCTCTCACTGAAATCCACTTCTGTTTCCAGGGTGAGAGGACTGCTCTGTGTGCAAGCACAACAAAGCTGGAATACTGGTGACTGAGGAGCCTAGCGAGTGTGTCTCTCTTAGGGAAACAGAAAACTAGAGTAGCTGTCTGTTGGAAGAACTGGAGAGGCCAATTGTCCATCAGGACAACTGCTGGAAACACCAGCCAAACTGAGCTCTCTTGGTTCTGCCTCTTGTTGGCATCCTTTCCAGCCTGAGAATCATCTCTCTTAGTTTCCTCCTCTCTTGCCCTCTTTTTTTAATCCTCCTGACAAAACCTTAAACAGTTTAAAAGCATCTCCAATGAGGACAAGTGAACGTAAATGTCTTAACAAATGTGCATTTGAGCTCCACATGCTCCCAGGGATGGTGTAGTAATAAAAACCAATTAGATAACGCTCAGCAGCTACAGTGAGAGGGAGTGGTACAATCTTAGCACGACTAATAGGGTTTTTAATAATAGATATATCTCTCTGTGCAGTGCTGGAGAGGGGAAGCCAAAGTGGTTTCAGTTACATTGCATCTTTCTGCCCAGCGAATTTGTGTGGAGGATTAATATTCAGTGAAAGTGGGGATTAACTCACCCCCCATGCTTACTGCTTGTACTGGGAGATCCCTGCAGGGTCAGGTCTGGGCTCCCTGTGATGGTGCAGAGTGGAGGAATCCCATGGAAAAGCATGCTGGGCTTCACTCCTGCATATCCTCACAAGAGGACACAGAGTCCTATAGGTACCAACCTTTGAGCAGCTCGGTAATGAAGAATCTGGAAAAGCACATGCCTTTGCTCTCTTGCTCTCTCTCACATCCCAAAAGAAGTCCAAAGACAAAGTTGCAACCAACAGCTGAAGCAAGGCGGAAGAAAGCCCCACACACCAGAAGAAGCCACGTGCGCCTGAAGTGGGTCAGTATCATGGGCAGGGTGCCACAAAGCCCCCTGCCTGCATCCCTTCCCGCTGCCTTCTGTTTACAAACCTTCACTTCATGCCTCCTTGCTCAAAACACAAACAAAAGCCATGGAGGGCATTTTCTTGTTGCCATAGAAACAGTTATTATAATCTCAAACACACTTAATTCATCACTCTTCCCCCTCCAGTACCTTGCAACAGCTTGGTGCTTGATGGGAAGACTACACTGTGAGAGAAGGAAAAGGGCAGGAAAAAGAGCCCTGACAGCTTCATATCCTTCACCTTAAGACCAAGCACCTCTGCAGCAGCGCATGATCTCCTTTCTATAAGCATAAAGATTCTTTCCTTTCTTCTTTTTTCTCCTTCTGTCTTGTTTTCTGTTCTTTGGAGTGTCAGATCATTTACATTTATGAAAGAATTTTCCTGGGGGTGCAGAGATAGTTCAAATTGTCTGTGATCAGATCAACCTTGTACATAATACATTTGTATGAAAATAAACTCCCTGGGGCCCACACTCGTGGCTGGAAGTCTCTGTAATGAAGTATTTTACTCTAATTTAGTTAAAGAAGATGGAGATAGGAATGAGTGAATGCCTGCATGCATATAGAGGAGGGGAGGACAGGCAGGATACTATACACACATAAAAGCCAATAATTGTAAGCTTGCATGCTAACTGGGAGCACTACCGAAGTACCTCGTTATTAGAAGAGGTTAACTTCTCAACTGTTCCTTCTGAAAATCAGTCCTGCCCTACAGGACTTACTATGGTCAAGGTCTGGACAACCTGCTAGCCCCCAGAAGGGGTAGGCAGAAAGCTAATCTTCTATCCCATACCACTTGTTAAGATGTCATTCCCATTCTACAACCAGACTGAGCCAAGACCACACTGGGATAATGACCTTCCCTGCTCCCCACCCTGCACTAAATGGGAAAGCAAGACCTCGCTCCTCTGCAACATTAGCCTTCTGTTTTCCGGCTTCTGCTCAATTTGATTCAGAAGGATGTCTTTCCCACAGGACTCCTTCCCATGTCTCCAGTCCCAGCTGAGAACTCTGGCTTCCAGGTTCCTGGCTACTCCTGTGTGAACTCTCTGGTTTGGTGAGGAGACACTTAAACCTGGAAATGTGAAACTCTTCCTGGCAAAACCTTGCTGAAATGGTGACAATTCCACACAAGGTTTCAATTAACTGGTATTTTCTGAGGATAACAATTTTGCCTGCACACAAAAATATCAAATATCAAAAGATCTGACTCTTAACAAAGGTTGAATGATTTCAATGAGCCTTCAGTCAAGTCAAGCACAACTGCAGACAGTTAAGATCTAGTACATTCTGCCACTGACTTGCTATGATGCTATGCATAAATCTCTGCTCTCTGTTTTGTTTCCCCACCTGTTCCATGCAGGACAATCTTACCTCCTGCTCAACACTAAGCCATGAGATTTCAAAGATCAGTCTGCCAGGGTTCCAGCCACAGACTGAGAATACTGAAGGACATCCTCAGATGCACCAGGTATGGTGAGGACAGGAAAGGGATACCAATTTGCCACTGCTTTCAGTCCCAGAGGATCATGTCCTCATTGCAGACCAGTATTTCCCCATCTTTGAGGGATATAAGAAAAATGCAAATAAAAGCTATCCAAGGACAGAAGAGGGAAAGATGTGGAGACACAGAATGCTAGAAGTTCCTGGTAAGGTGTGCAGGAAATGGCATGATTCCAGGTGTATAAGGAAAATCTGTCTGCAGAAGGCAGACAGCATTCCTAGCCAGGATTTGTTGTAATTACTTTTTTCTAAAAACTTTGTTGAGAGGATCTGCTTCAGATATTGCTGGTGCTGTGCAGGAGTCTCACATGATGAATACCCCACTTTTTTTTTTTTTTTTTCCAAAGGCTATGTCACATGGGAACAAAAGAACAAAAACAACTTTCTAGGATGTGGATGCAGATCTGTATGTACTATTGAAATACTAATTTTACCTGAATCTTTTTTTTCTTCCCATTTCTATATCCTGGGGAAAAAAAAAAAAAATCAGCTCATCTACCTAGATAGGCATGGAAAAAAATCATATGTCCCAGTGAAGACTTGATCTTCCATCCAGGAAGAGAGGTGATCAGCTCCTCTGAAACTACACTAAATACACCTTGAAAATTAAGGCAAAGGACTAAATCCATTTCCTGGCAAGAAGAAGGTGCAACTCCCTTTGATGCAAGAGAAATCAGTGCTGCCGAATTTGTCTGAGGGAGATAAATACTAATAACCAGCCCTTCCCAGAGGACAATCTGATAACACTGAAGTTGACACCCACAAACATCAGGCAGGATATATTTTCTCCTGTGTGCCAGTATCTGAGCTTATCACCCTATTTGCTTCTTCTCTCCCAAGTCATTTCCCAGGTCAAAGGCTATCGTGGGGCTCTAATTAGAATGCCATCATAATAAGCTGACACTTAAATCAGCCTGCCAGTGGCTAAAGAAAATTAACCTTAGAGTCAAATGAGCTCCAGTCTGGGAGTTCATGTCACAAGGGGGCAACAGACTCTTACAGAGCTGATGTGCATGGTGGAGAGATAGAGAGCTAAACCTTGCATTCCTTAGAACCAGGAGACCTACTCTGGGAAAATCACCTATCCTAGCTGTCTCTGGTACACAAATAAAAGAAAACAGTCTGCACTGAGCTTTGTACTCTGTGCTCACTCTGCCAAGCCAAGGAGAAGTCATCAGGGAGAAGTTACCTGGGACAGAAACTTCTTTTGGGCTCCTTGAGAAAGGACGCAACTTGAGCTCATAGACACCTACAGACATGTCACATGTGATAAACCATATCAGGCGCTGTGAATGACTTTGTCACTATGACTATGATAATTCCATTGTTATCATGCAAGGGTTTAGACTGCAAATAAGGGCAGGTGCTTCATCCAGCTCAGGCCCTGTAAAGCTCAGGGAACAAATAAACAGTATGAGGATATTTCTTGCTGGTTAATAAATAGGAGGAGGATTCACAAGAATGAATACACACAAGGGAATAACCTCACTCCTCAGCTTGCACTTTCTCTTTGCCACTGGTGCCCCTGCAACTGTACTTCCTCTTCCTACATGCATTTTGCACCTATTTCTCCCTGCACCATCTTTTGGCATGACCCACAAAAATGCTGTACTGCCAGTGAGTTTTGAGTATGTTCTGCACTATCAATGGTGCTTCCCCCCAGTGAACCCAGATATTCTCTTAAGTACCATTTTTCTTTGCATTTTGAAGGCACCCTTCAGAATGCAAAGCCTAGAGAACAAATCTACTGTGTGTTACTCACAAGTACCAGAGAATCCATAAAGACTTACTGCCCTCCCTAGAGCTGAACTGCCAGTGCTATAATTTCCCATGACATCTCTTTTATGTCACTGCACTTGACAAATACTTGTGCCTCTCCACAGGTATTTAGAAAATCCTGCCAATGCAGGCATAGAGAACACACAAATGGACGTAACATCTCCATCTATTCAAGACAGAGCTGTGCAGCAAAACCAAGAGATTCTGCTAACCAAAACTGGCCACAGAGCTGCCCTCATATAGCAGATTCAGCCCATCTTCCTTGCCACAAAAGGACACATTTTCCTTTCATTAAGATCAATACACCTCAGAGGACAATTTAAACAACCCTCAAATCATTCTCAGTGTGTTTCTAGTACAACCATAACTGACCTCTCTCTAAAGGGGAATTGAGAACCAATTGAGAACCCTGGGAGACGACTCTACACTTACTACATCATAAAGTTTAAAATGGGACCAACTCTTCTAGAGTCAATGCAGCAATAGTAAATTTACAAAAAGGATGCTGAACAGTAGAATTTGTTGCAGGAACATTTCCTAAAAGGAAAGCTGAAGTCCCTTTCTTTTGCAAAAGTATGCCATGAAACACTTACTTTCTCTGTTGCCAATGACACCTGCAGCTAACTTTTCCTGAAAGACTGTCCAACACCTCTGTTAATTCTTCTCCAGTTACAGTCTTTGTTGACTTTCAGGATTTGACTTCAATACAAAGGTCAACTTGCTTCCTTCTTAAGAACAGTGAAGGTACAATGGGCTCAGTGTGGTAGTTTCCAAATTAAAGGGCTAGGAATTTAAACAGTTAAACCCATCTTCCACCTCCTGTAAGGTCCTCTCAGGTTTTCTTGCTAGAGAGGCTGTGATACACAAGGACAATAAACATCAGAGTAGAGCAGTTACAGGCATTTTTAAACTTAACATTATTTGCACAAGAGTACTTTAAAAATAGTATCATTTTTAGTTTATGTTAAACTATAACTTTGTTGTTTTGAAAGTATTCCAAAATCACATGATTCAGACACAAGTCATTCATTTTGATACCTGTTTAAATGTCCCATGAAGTTTCAAGAGATGTCAGGTGGTTTTTTGTTTGGTTTTTTTTTTGATTGTTTTGGATCTTTCTGGTTTTGGTTTTGTTTGCTTGTTTATTTGGGTTTTTGTTTTGAGGTTTTTTTTTGTTTGTTTTGTTTTCTTTTTTGCTGTGTTGTTGGTTTGGGGTTTTTTTGGTGGGTTTGTTTTTTGGGGTTTTTTTGTTTGTCTGTTTGTTTGTTTGTTTGTGTTTTTTTTAAAATAATGTTATTAACCTGTGGAAGGATTATAATGAAAAGCATGAAATTGTAACTTCTGCCTTGATCAAAATGTCTGGAACATAGAGGCAGGTAACAACAAAGACAAGTATCTGGAAACTCTTCCTGTAGGGCACAGACTGCGGAAGACAGTGCTGGTTGTTTCTAAGGTATATGGTAATTTTTAAGACACCCTCATGTTTTGGGGCAGGAAGACAACTGATATTGAGAAGGGACATCTCTGAATATCAGCTTTGAAAGGGAAGGAATTTTAAGGCCTTTTTTTTCCTTGTAGCTTTTTTCTTCTCTCACCAAATGTTGTAATATATGGATCCAAGATGGTGTGATCTCTTCTTCCCTCTCTCCCCTCAAGTCAAAAAGTAAAATAGTAAATACCACTATAACCACTTAATGCAGCACAAATAAACCATTGCAGTACAAGAAAGAGGAGCTTGAGACACTTCAAAATTCAGGCACTTCAAAATAAACAACACATAAGAAAAGATAGGTCTTTATCCAAGTCATAGTTCCACACAGAAAAGTGGCATCACTTTGTCTTCCTTTTGACAAGAAACAGTTTCCCCCATACTCCCAAATAAACCTCAGGCTATTGGAACACCACTGACATTTTCTTTAAAGAGTTTTTAATTAAAGTAACAAAGTATGCTATGTTCAGTATTTGTCAGGCATTAGGAAAGGCTACTAAAATTACCACTGAGGGGCCTATTAAATATCATAATTTGCTCCCAGAGCAACCAATTACAGACATTGTGAAAGGTTCTCACTCATTCATCCTGAAAAATCTTTTAACTTTTCTTTATTTACTTGCATCAAATAACCACATGTTAACAACACACTATTCAGCACCTGTCCTGCAGAACAGTCAGGCACATTACCCCACTGCCCCTGACGCCCCTGATGGCACCACAGTGTGCTGGCATCTTGGAACTGAGAAGCCAACCTGACAAGATTTCTGGGGTTTTTTTTGGTGTTTTTTTTTTTTTTTTTATTTATCCCTCTGCTTTCTATACCTGATGTTCCCTGTTTGCATCACTTGAGTATTTGGGCAGAAGTCAGGGGAATACACTGAAGCTTGGAAATAAAACAGGTACTCAGCAATGAGGGACTTCGAAAACTGCAAGCCCTTTGTGAAAACCCCAGCCTTCCTGAGCACCTCAAGCAGAATGATGCTAGGTAGCTGCTGTAACTACTGGCTATAGTGACTGCAGTAACTAACACTGAAAAGGACTTGGAAATGAAATTGTCTTTCATCAGAGGATGGTATCAGAATAAAACCAAGGATGGTGGTTTCTTGGGTAGAGAGGGTAGGAATATGGCCTATGCCATTCATCATGGACCTTTTCTTCAGAGCAAAAGGAAGCCACCTGCTCCCAGACCCATGTCTCATGCCACACATCATATCTAGGCACATAGAGTATGATCAGAGGCATACTGTTGGGCTTGCTAACTGCAAGGTCAGACAGATTGGCCTTAAAGCCACCCAGGGAGCACTCAGAATTCAAGAGAGACATACCCAGACACAAGTGGTTGCTCCCCTCAGTTTGCCATCGCCCAGAGCAAGCAGCAGTGTGTTGCTCATCAGTGCAGCCCAGTTGAGAGGGCTGACCACGAGGAGCACAGTCCGTGTGCTGATTCAGTCCAAATAGGACCTTCCAGCAGGAATCTGGAGCAATCATACTGAATGATGTTGCTGATCTCCTTATGGATGAGGTACAGCAGTTTCCCCACTGACCTTTCCAGTGCTTATGAGGAGGGCAAGCATTTCAGCACCTATACCACCTGCAAATTTGGTCTTCCCCTCAAGGATATAAAAAATTAGGTCAGAGGCTTTTTTTTTCCTCTTGCATTCCTGCAAAGCACATTAGAGCTCAAATCCTCAATACAAAGCATTATTATTATTGTTGTTGGGTTTTCTTTTTTTTTATGGTGGAAAAAAATATTAATGTTACAAATAGCTGCCATTAGCATAAGTAGAGCTGCATATTAATATGCACATGGGTGTCTCCACTGTCAGGAAGCAGAGAGGTCCCAGAGGCCCAGCTTTCACTGGGGAAAATGATGATGGCATTAGCTCTAATGATAACGATAAGGAAGCTGCCATAAATGATTTGACAATTTCTTTTGTATTCCTGTTCCGGCAAAGACTTCTTCCTTGCTCCCCAGTGTTCAAAGCAGGATGCTGTTTGAACAAATGGCAGCTCGACTGATTTATTTTATTTCACCATAGCTTTAGGGTTTTCTTAAAAGTGCCATCTCTTTGGGTCATGTGACCAAGGAACTCATTTAAAAACTTTCAGATAAATTCCTAATCGCCAAGATTTTGGAGAGCTAGCTACTAAATAAACAGGATCCCACATCTATTTATGGTTTTTAAAGCCTTGAGTCTTTTTCAACTAAGGATACTATTATAGCAAAGGACAGCGGGAGCTATGAAGGAAAAAATAAGCGATATGGAAAAAATAACCAGTAAATAAAGTCGTCTTCGATATAACACATTCTCAACCTAGACACAGCCTGCCTCTCCCTTCACTTACTCTTGTCCCTATGTATACATCTAGGATGTGACAGCAGAACTTTGTGAGACTGTGCTATGAATCAGATAAGAGAAATGGTCTGACTAAACAGTAACAAAACAAAAGAGAGCACTGAGAGGGATTTCCTACAGAGAGGCTTTGGATGTGCTCAACAGTATAGACCTGCACGGAGACATGCTGGTACAGCTGAGAGGACAGAAAAATGTGGGCTAGGCTGCTCCTCTTACTGAGAAAATGCACACTGGAGGACGGAAAGAGCTGCAGAGGGAAGATCTGGGCTCCTGAGGCCCAAGTGTCAAGACTCTGTCACACCCTGTTGTGGCTCTTCCAGCAGAGATTCCTGTTTTTCTTTAGGGCAGAGGGAAAGCAGAAATTGCTATCCCCAGCTGTGAGGTTGAGGCATTGGTTATGCAACAGGATTTGGCTGCAAGAAATGCAAAAGCATTTCCTCGCTGAACTCTGCATCTGAACATGGACAGAAGATGATTCTCTCTGGCTCTGCAGCTTCTGAACTAATTACACAGCTTTGTGACAATGTCACTGCACAAGGTGTCTCTGCCCTGAAATCGTCTGTCATGGCTACAATGTGCAACAGGGATCTGAATACATTAAAGTGTTAGGGAGGTGGGGATTCTAGGTTTTGGTCTGTCAGCTTCTGTGCTGAAAACCCTATTGAGTTCAGCTAATATACTACACGATCCACTTTTCAGTTTTCTCGTTTATTCGTGTGATGTATATCCTGAAGCTCATCAGAGGGAAATATCAGCTTTATGCTAGCAATAATATTCTTTGCAGCAAACTCAATCCAAAGGGACAAGCCAAAGCCACAAAGAGCCCTACAGAAGACTGCTCCAGATAAGATGGCCAGATGAAAATTCTTGATAGCCAGACAAGTCCAAAGCTTGGCATGCACAGGCCAGTAACACAAGTGTTATGGAAAAATAGCTTGCCCCATTCACATAGGCTTGTTCCTGTCTCTCCAGGACACAGGGAGCAGGCATAAGCCTCACAATCTGTCTCTCAGGTAATATCTGCCCCAGATAATACAACAGCAAAAAGAACCAACTTTGCAGTACAAAACAGCCATATTAAAGCTGCAAAACTGACGGACTCAAGATGGAAAATATCAGCGTAATACAAAACATAAATTCTATTTGTTCTTCTCTTCTGTTCCTTACTCTCTCTCTCTTAGACTTAACTGAGTGATTCAAATCTGTATCTCAATTTTAGCCCCCACATAGCTTCTCAAACCCTTATTATTCCATCTTTTCTGCTCAGAAAAATGTTTTCTCATCCATTTCATTGTTTTGAAACAGAACCTCAGTCATCCAACAGAATTCCTCTGCAAAGACAGCCGGAACATCCCAGCAGGAATGCTAAGTAATGATGACCATGCTTGGAAAATGCCACATTATCATAAACATCCATTTTTGGATATAACTGAAACAAAGAGCAGTTCTTATTTTGCTAACTAAATCCAGTATGATAGTGCAGATAATCTGGAAAGCTTCTCTAAACAAACAGGAGCACAACACTACAATTGTAAGCAGAAGCACATGTACACCCTGTACAAATTATATAAATTAAAGTCAGTTATTCAATACTGTCTCCTACTGTGAGAAGTTAAAAGAATTAAACTAATATATGAAGTCTGTTAGATGTTTCTGTATGACTAGAATTTATACATATACACAAAAG
The DNA here is from genome assembly GCA_013400175.1 of Phainopepla nitens. Classification (NCBI taxonomy): domain Eukaryota; kingdom Metazoa; phylum Chordata; class Aves; order Passeriformes; family Bombycillidae; genus Phainopepla; species Phainopepla nitens. The sequence continues at coordinate 762,541 of VXBQ01007736.1, forward strand.
TCTGTAGTTCACTTGTACTCGGATTTCCAAACATGTTATTTGCTGGTCTCCCACACCAGCATTATGTGGTCTACCACATAATGGCTGTGGGCTTTAAAAGAGGAGGACCAACCCTGAATCATACACTGTTTGTACGATCCTGGAAGCCAAATGCATAAACGCAAAGCTGTTCCCTGGAGAGCTGTACAGGCTCAATATGCAACAAGGTAGATGGTGTAGAGGCAGCTGTTAGGAACTTGAAAAGTCAAAGAATGAACTTTTAGCTTGCTGTATGCTAAGTCCATACAGACATAAATCTTGATTTTAAATCTTGTTATCAGGACTTCAGTGCCAAGTGGAAGTAAGAGTGATAAAAATATATTTTCAAAAGTACTTTGTCAGGCTCAGGTCATGCACCATAAGAACCTGGTGTCTGAAAGGGGAATCAGCCTGGCAGGCACACTTGCTTAAGCCTGCTGTTCCCACACAACTTGCACTGCAGCTGTACAGGGACACTACAGTTGCCACAAGACAGGAATTGCACAGGTGCCTGTTCCAAGACCAGCAACGCCTTTCTGGCATCCATGCTAAAGAGGCAATGCATGGGTAATGCTCAATGATCTCATTCAAACAAGCCTGGGGGAGAGGAATGGTGACAAATAAAGATTAGATATGCTTTTGACTGCAGATGGCATTCCATCAGCCCAGGCCAGGACAACCATGTACATGTTGTCAGCACCCCAACAGAGGCAATGACTTACTGACATGGTATAAAACAATGCAACTTAACCATCCCAATCACTGGATCACACAGTCACAAGATACCTCTTTTTCCAGCATTTTTTCCAGCTAAGACTTACGAATAAACAGGAGAGACATGAAAGCCTGAGGTTAGACACCCTTCAGTGTGGCCTTTGAGCCAAGGAACACATCACCTTCTCAGTCCATCATGCCCCAGTCAACTCTATGCATAGGAAAATCAAAGCTTTGCTTACCTAGAAAACAAAATGAAAGAGAAAATATGGTTAGTGGATGTCCCTAAAACATACAGATGCTGCTTATCTTTATTTCCCGGGTGATTCCCACATCCTGGCACCTTGTTAGGAGATTCCTGACATATTAAGAAACAGGAGTGATCTATGATAGCTCTTAACACGGCCACTCTCTCTCTTCCCTGCTGTAATTGGTCTGTGGTGCCATTTAATTTTACACAGATTATTTATTAAGAAAAGCAAAACTGAGCAGGTGTTTTCATCAACATCTTGTTCTATTAAAAAAAAAAAAAAAAGAAAGAGACAAAGAAGCTCCATAACAACATTAACCACATGGACAGGCACAAATTATTCTGACTGTGAACAGCAGGGTGCAGGTCTTCAAGTCTACCAAAAGAAACTGCAGCAAGAAAAGATCTTGTTAAGGAAAGGATGGATTGAGTCACTCTGTCTTGTGGTTCTCTCATGTACTATCTTAACAATAGCTGCAATGAAAAGCCTTGGTAGTCTTGGTTTAGGCAAAGTAGGCTCTGTCATGGGATGGAAGAAGGGAAGAGATAATCTTGAGGTCAGTGCCATCCCTGCATTACAAGATTTTCCTGAAAACAAAGCATATTGGTGTGGAACACAAGGACAAAAAAAATCAAAGATGTGTCCTGCAAAGATCTATTACTTTAACAAACCAGGGGGAGGACATAAGGGAGGGCTCTTAGGCAAGATGAAAGGAAGCTATACAGGCCTAAAGCTTTATTACGCTTTTCTTTCATAGGCGTTTCACCAACATTCAGAGTGCAGCCAGGATGTGTCACTTCCTTGAACACTGATTTATGGGTCTATGGCCAGGACCAGCAATCAGTCAAGCAGGACTAAATCTTTGCAAGGAATAAATAACTAAACAAAGATTATTTATTTATTTATTCTCAAGAGTCAACCTGTCTCTGAGAGGTAACTCAAATTTCCAGAGAAGAGGGAAAACTGACCATACAAAGGGTCAGGTCCTGAGAAACTAAGAGTCTCCTTTCACCAACAAAGTCAAATCAGCATTTTCATGTTCTGAAACTGTGTATCACATTTTACCTTGCTTGGTTCTACCAGTCCAGGAGAGCATAGAGTGGTGCATAAACATCCCACATAAGCTTCATCTGCCACCATGGACTGCATTATTGTAACTGTAATGGAATATAGCTGCAATTACAGAATTCCCTAGAGGAAATGCAGCCAGGCTTGCACAGTATGGGGAAAGGATGAATAGATTAATATACATTCATGGCACATTTGCAAAGAGATTACTTTGCTCATAGTGAGATTTGCACCTGTATAATTGTTTCACTTTCAAATTAATCATAATCATACTCTCAACCAATATATGATCTACAGAGTAGGCCTCATCCTTGGACTCTTGTAATCAGGATAAAAATAGCTGGCTCTGAATGCACTGAGATTTCTGCTGGTATGCAGGAGAGAGTAAATCCCAGCTGACCCACTAAGCCTTGGTATTTTGTTTCTGCAAAGCCCTAGCATGGCACACGTCATTGCATAAGACTTGGTCTGTGCAACAGCAGCACTGTAACATTTAGTGATACGTGCCTTTGCAGAACATGACAAAAGTAGCACAAGACTTACTTTTCTGAGGGAAACTTAAGCTCAAAGAGGGGTTAAGTGATTTGCCAGCAGCTACCTTGTGCCTCTGTCACGTGGAGAGATACGGGACTTGTAACTCTTGGCTTCCCTGACGTGCACATTTAATTACTGGGTATCTCTGCACAGAAACAGCGACCCGCAAGCCCAGAGCAGCATCAGCCTGAAGCCTCCCCCGTGCTGTGTCTGCCCCTCCTCTGCCATCCCCTCCAAATGGCTCCCAGCGAAAGGCGGATTTCTTAATTGTGTTATTAGCTGAATTATTAATTGATATGAAAACAGCATTTTACTGGGCATAAAAAGTCATTCGGAAACAAGATAAAATGTTCTCAGCACTGCCTGCCTCCGAGCAGAGCTGGAGCGAGGGCTCTGACAGCTTGATTATTATGCACATTAGTGCAATCTGGTGAGTTTCTAACACAGGCGGAGCTGAGTCCCCCAGTACTGTATCAGGCCACATCGTTCTCCTTTTCTCTTTCTTCCCCCTGCCACTGCCTGCTTTGCATTTATGTGGGAGACCTCAGGGATAAGTTTTTTCTTTCTAATCCAGCTGTCATCACTGCAGAGCTACTAATTATAGTGGCAGTGGGAAAATAGTATTTTCCCTTCAGTCCTACACCAGGCAAGACACTTTTTGTGCCTCTTTCTCAAAACTTCCTGCACCCCAAAAGGGAAAAGATTGTTTCCCAAGACTCTCCTCTCTGGAAAGAAACTGCTTGCACTTCTCTGTCTGCAAGTCCCTTGTGTTCCACTGTGGAAATGGTGGGTTGTAGATAT
>VXBQ01007736.1:766060-777564 GCA_013400175.1 Phainopepla nitens
ATATATATATATATATATATATATACACCTTTTTGTACAAAATGTCTCAGTATTTCATGGCAGAGCAGGGAGTGTGTGCATGTATCGATGTCCTTTCAGCCTTCATTCAAAACTCTGTCATTGGAGATGATATCTCTCCAGACAGACCCTTTTCCCTGGTGCTGAGAGGGGACACCTCAATGGATGCTCACCATATCATTTATTCTACTCCCTGTGTCCTGCCCCTCTCCCATCCCCTTACCAATCCCTCAAGGCCTCACAAAGCTGCAGCAGGAGCAGAGATGCCAGGCAGATGGTATCAATTAATTTTGAACCTCTGTTAAACCTCCACAATGTGCGTCCTTGTGGTTGGGGAGTGATAAACCTTTGTCAGTCCCCTCCCCTACCTTCCTTGACCCCCTTCACTGTCACCCCATCAGTGAGAACCCCCCCACCTCTGACCCACATCTCTAACACACAGCCAGAGGAGCCGGCAGACACCAGTGATCAATCCTGTCTCTTACATGCAAACCTTGTAATTTAGCAATAACTACTCAACCACCATTGACCTGCTAATTAATCCATGGATTTTTTGTTGTGCCTTTAATTGTTGGCCCCAATATCTGAGTCACTTAGACTGCTCACTCTACGCGGAGCCTAACCAAATAAATGCTACTTCAGCTCTGTAGTAATAAAACACTGAAATATATTGACTCCCTGCCAGCTCTTGCGCTCACTCTGCCTCTCTGCTTGCTGGCTGAGTGCTGGCGTGTGAAGGGAATATAAAGAGGGGAAAGCATCAGCCATGAGAGATGAAGTTTGGAACACAGGTGAGAGAAAGCAGTAATCACTCACCAGTGACAGGCCACCAAGGACAGCCTCTGGTCCCTGCGACAGCCCTGCTCTGACAAACTCAAACACACTGTTCCTCCATCCCAAATGGACTTGATGGCTCTGAAAATTCACAGGCACACTGGATCCCGCCTCCTTTCTGCTTTCAGCCCCTTAATGAGGAAATCCTTTTCCTCATGACTATCACTGTCACACTCACTATATATGTGTTTGACACAAAAAGTCAGATGATATAGGCAAAGAAATTACTCCATACAGTGGAGAGCCACATCTGTACTTTCTTGCTAGCACTGTCCAAGGATCTCTGTGCAAACATGGATGAATGACCAAAAATAGAGTTTTCTGAATTGACTTGCACCGCTAGGTGCCTTGCACTGACTAGAAATTTTGGGAGATGGAAATGGCAGTTTGAAAGCCTGACATGGCAGGAACTGCAGACACTTGGCCTGCCTGGACAGTGACTGATTGCAAACCAGGCCCTCACAACAGACGTCCGATAACATGGATCACACTGGTGATGGGGGTGGGACAGAAATGAAGGCACAAATGGGTGACAGTTTGGTGCTGAGAGCAGAGAACTAGGAGGAGGTTGTTAACCCGGTCAAGAAGACTCTCCATTAAAAAGTATTCATTTTCATTTGCTTAAAATCAAAATGGAAGCCCTGTCAGCAGCAGCTTATATTTACCCTCCCACATAAAAATAAAGTAGAAAGCAATAAGCCCCTACAATTCCTGCCATTGCTTGCTGCCTTCACTTTTGTTATGGCTGATCTGTAGTCCTGAGCCATTCCCAGTGCCCATCTTGTGTCCTGCTGCAGGCAGGCACACCACACAACTGCCCTCCCAAAGAGCTCTTGGGGTCCCCTCAGCTGAGCCCCAGGAGCAGGCCAGCAGGTGGAGGGAAAAAACAGACAACAGGGACAAAAGTGTATCTTAGGGGACTGGTGAAGATGAAGTAACTCCACAAAGTCTCTGTGCCTTCCCCACGCTGGCACACGCACTGGCAAAATGAGCAGTGGTGCCCTTGAAGAGCATGGTCTCAGCACAGCTGTAAAGACTCCGATGAGATCGGGTTGCACTGGCCCTGTCACAAAAACCTACTGTGGCCCCCTACACCAACAGCATATTGACACTGTGACTGCATTTCAGTAGCTCAAAAAGCATTCTGCTAACGCACCCAAGATGCTGCAGCAAGGGGGCAGTGGCAGGACAGAGGCACTTAACTGTCAGAGAAGGCTATTGGGAAAGCAGCCATATGGCGGCCCTGTACTTCCTGATTCGAACATCACTGTTTCCATGTAAACAGCAAGTGTTCCCAAGCCCCTGCATCCCCCCATCCTTTTCTGTTTGTCTCTGCAAAGAGCAATGCCAGAGCATGTTTGGGGTACAAAGACTGGCCAGAACAAGGCCTCCCAGCAACAACAGGTCATACTGGCAACTCCAAGGGGGTTTGGCAGCAGCATTTCTAAAAGTTCCTTTGAGGACCGCCTGGGATCTTATTGTCCTGATCTGCCCTCTCTTTTTTAATACTGCAAATGATGTTTTTGAAATGCAGGTTATTTGGGGTAATTTATGATGTCTTTCACTGCCAAGAGAGTCTATCAGCAGTGAATTTCCTGCTCTTCAACACTTCAGGACTTTGAGCAAATAGGATTTTTTCTGTGTTTCCACAAACTGTACAAAGGCAGCACGGTTGTCTGGGAAAAAGCTGAGAATTGCTTGTTTGAGTGCCGGCACATACTGGGTTTGGAGATGCTGCATAGTCCATGCAAATATCTCAGTGAAAGAATGTCATTTTCCTCAACAGCTTTGTCACTGAATTGCTTGATCAAAAATACCAAAATCAACTGAATCACCAAAGGTGTGAGAAGAGACATTTTCTCTCAGTTACATCCTATCTAGTTCTTCTACAGAGTAAACATGACTGAGAGAATAATTTCCATCTTTACAAAAAAGATATGGGCTACAAACAACTCACCATTTTTAGGCAGTATGGATCCTATCCTTGTTATTTTAGTGTAGAACTGTTAACTGGCTTCTGCTTGGAAACACACTGCTTTGCTATCTTCTTCCAGCCAAGCATATGGGAACAGTCTAATGGCAGGAAGATAAAGACCTCAGACTTCAAATCTTCTTGAAGGGAGTGTTTTCAGTCTGTCTTTACTAAGTCTCTTCACCTGCAGTCTAGTGAACTGCCTTGTCCAAGACAGGAGGTTGGAGCTCTTTTACCTCATGGCTGCCTGAGAGCCAGATGCCAGCCTCAGGCAGGACTGTAAGGATCATGCAAAATTCTGCAGCTTGATTCTCCTCCCAATTCACATGAATGCAGAAGTCAGGAGATGCTGTACTGCTGCATCTCCCTGCCATCCCAATGTCCAAAACAAGTCCTTAACACCAGGGGACTGTGATTTATGTAAAGAGCCTCCACACTCATGTTTTGCTGATTAGAGTGCTACTTTAATGGAGCAGGCCTCAATGGAGTGCTTTAATCCCTGGTTGTAAAAACAGACTTTGTTTAAATTAAACCTCAGCTCTTTCCTCCACAAAGAGACAAAGGAACCTGGACCTATGTTAGTTCAGCTGCAAGAACATTGTGCTGGGGAACAGATACACCACATCTAACAAACTAAACCACAGTGACTGGGCCAACTTATTTCCAAGTGAACACATTCTCAGAGATGAAGGTTGTTTGCATACAGGATTTAAACTAAATTCAGCCCCTAACAGCTTTCTGATATGTCTTTGTGGTTTGTCCTATGGAGGTGCTGCCTCCTCTTCAATCTGGAAGAGCACTTTCCTCTCAGCACTTGACTGCTTTACAGCAGTCAAACCCTTTGCTTTTACATTAGGTTTTCCTTGGAAAAAGGAGAATTATAGAGTAAAAGAAATAGTACATTTGTTCAGGACTGACACAAAATGCTCAGCTTGATGTGTGATCGCCTATATTCCAACAGATCAATTAAGGCTGTTAAGAAAACTATCACTGTTTTGGACATACACAGGCAATAATAGCATGTAAAAAAGAACCTTGTAAGGAGAGGAGGCAGCCATATGGGAGCTCAAAGTATTTTTACATCTGTGGTTCTTCCCCAGGAACTCTAGGCATTTAAATCCATCAGCAACATCCTACCTGGGCACCTTGCTTGTGAATTTCTATTCATGAGCCTTCCTGACAGGGAAGAATAACTGTGCTCATTTGAAAGAGGAAAACAAGATTCAATGAATTCCTCAAAATCAAACTTGAATCCTCTAGCAGAGATGAGAACGAAACACAGACTCTCTAAGTCTCACGTACAGTTTGTATTTGAAAGTAAAACAAAAGTTGAGGTTTTTTTGCTTTTTGATTTGAGTCTCTACAGTCAATCCTACAGAATGAGCTGGACCCTTTCCATCTTAGACAGATCCAGACAGCTTCCCTACCCTATCCTCATACCTCATATCCTCAAAAACCCATAAAGTTTACTTTATATGTCATACTATGACACCACAATAGCACAACAGCATCACAAGAGCACTTCCCAAGCTTCCACTCATCTGCCTGTGAGAGGGAACTTTCAGCATGGCTGGGGGAATCTGACAAAGATGATTTCACCAGAAGGGATCTGAGTCATTTGAATTAAATCTCAGCCACCGCTTCTGTTCAAGCAGGTCCCACCTTGCCGATGCCATATTGTCACCACAAGATCAGGATTAGTTTTGTAACTCCTGCCTCCTAAAGTAACAGCAAGCTACCTGCAGCCTTCCCAGCTATTCGACCATGCTCTCACAGCACAGGAATGAATTCATCTCAATTGAAAGAATAGGGTATAGCAAGTAGAATGGCATTTCCCAAGTGTCCTCCCCTCAACTCATCGTGGCAGGAGGAGGGAATGGTCCTGTTCAGAGAGAAACAGACGGAATGACTGATTGCATCCATGCCACTGAAAGATGCTGATGAGAAAAACCCAGGCTCCTGCCTGTCATATTTTCAAAACCCCCAGACGCTGGCTTAGAGCCTTTCCTGTTGCTTTTCTTAAGCCTCTGTTGAGAAGGAAGAGTGAAGATCTCGGAGACAGTATTTAGAGTCATATACAGTTCAGCAAGAGACAATTTTTCACCCCGTTAAATCCCTCTGCAGAATATTATCTGCTGGTTTTCCCTCCTTTTTATGATTTTCTTATGATTATCTCCTGCTGTTTCTGTCCTCAGCAGCCAAATAAATAAATAGCAGTATAGCTCTCAGCAGCTTTAACTGAGTAAGAAGGCCATGCATACAGCCTAGGTGGGCTTCCCCCTTCTTGCCTTCAGCACAGCTGCCCTTCAGGTAGGTTCAGGATTCTGAGACCTAATGGCAAGAGGGAATGGGAAGGGGCTAAGAGTGCAGACACTTGTTTCTCTGCCCACGTTTTGCTCTGAAGACTGGAACACATCACTGTCTTACCTGTAAAAGATGATAATGATGATGATAATAATAACAGCAAAATTATGGAAGAGAAGGGTTGTGAATATTTAACCTGCACTTGGAGCATGTATTTATCATAATCCAAATGCACAAATGAAAAAAAAAAAAAAAAAAAAGCCAGAGAGGTGAAGGGGCTTACATGGGATCACAAAGCCAGTCTGTGGCAGAGGCAGGAATAAAATCCAGCCAATCTGACAGCAAAACATTGGTGTTTTCCCCATAAAACAATTCTGCCCTTCAAAAACAGAAATGTGCATCTTTCTCTTGTGCATGTGTCCCTTCTTCCTGTCTTCCCTACTTTACCTTCTCCTCTGCCTAGTTTATTTGTACAACAGTTTCCCAGGTGTGCTGAGCACTTCCCACACAAAAGCAAAGACAAGATGTCTATGTAGGGGGACCTACAAGTCTGGCCACTGTGTTCATTCAGAGCTCAGGAATTCTTTTGCAGACTCATTTTCTACACTGCCTAGGGATTCTGGCACCTTTGGGGCCACATTTAATTCATCTCTTGTGACTACAAGATCTTTTGCAAGTACTGATTCTGTCGTTTCCACAAGCTTGGTGCCCAGATGCCAGGCTTTTTTCTTCCATATATAGTTTTCTTCTTCCTACATAGACAAAGCTCTTCCTCTACTCCGGCTTCCATCTTTGGTCTTACCCTTTATTGCCTTTTACTCCTTCTTTGCTTTCTTCCTCGTTTTTACTTTCTGAGAATTCTTCTCTTTGCCACGACACAACCTGTTCTCTTTTATAATAAGTGTCTTTACATCCTTCTTCAAATACCCTCCCCACCCTCCACATCTACCTCTGCCCATGCCTCCTCTCCTTTCCAACTTGTTAGGCATTGCTGGATCTCATCAAATAGATACTTTTCTAGGGGTGCACTATATATCAATAACATGATTAATTTCTAACTGCATATATACCACACTGACTTATTTTTAACATAACTATTAGAAGTTAAGTCTCAGGGCAGTGCCAGCAGCTGCAACAAACCGAGGTTGGCTAGTTTTGGATGTGAGATACCTTAAATCAGCAGTCGCTTATTTGATTAATATCCATTTTTCAAGGAAAAAAGCATTTACTTCCTATTTCTGCCACCTCATATAATACATAAGACAAAAAAGGCACAGGAAGAGCTAGAAACCCATGTCTAGGTATCTACTATTCCACGAAGATGAAAAGGTCACACTTCCAGCCCTTCTCTTAGTATTTTCCAGACTTCAAACTATAGTGCTGATGGGAACAAAAGTGAATCTACTTGCTTTCTTACTCTTTTTTATATAGAGGGTGTGATTTCAGCAAGCAAAGAAGTGCCAACCCACTCCCAACTGTCACTGGAACTAGCTATTTTTCCTGACAACACTTTGAGAACCCAAAGTTTTTGAAGAAGTGAAGACAGGGGCTTTGTGCCTTATCTTTCTTTCAGATTGTGATCTCTTTCCTAGAACTGGAAAGAGCAAGGATCAAGTCAGTTCCTTTGCACCTATTTACACAAATTTTCAGGTGCTCCATCCACTTGATGCAATCTTTTTCAACTACTCCCTTCCCTCTATTAGGCACCATACCCACTGTGAAGGATTTTGTTGAGCTTAGGTAAAACTCAAGATGTGATAATCACAAGACAAAATTCCCCTCATGAAATTGGAGATCACAATGCTTTCAAACTTTCTACACCCATGCAATGGGTCAGTGCAGCAACTTCACAGCTACTCTAAGTTGTGCCTAGATGGCCTGAACTGCTGCACTACAGGTGGGCAACTGGACATGTGCAAATACCAACAATCCCAAGCTCAGGTTTAAAAATAAATTTTCAACTCTACCTTTTTTGTAGTTGTTCACTTGGTTTTAAACACTTTGATCTCCCTTACATATTGCCACTAAAATTTATAAAAATATATTGCAATAACCATTGTCCTCAAACTGCAGGGCTGAGCTGATTTGTACCCTGCTGCAGGAACCATCATCCTCTTAACACTACAGACCTCCCATCTCTCTCTCTGAGTCCTCCACTGCTGCTTCTCCTGGCCCTATGCACCTCAGCTCTGCTCCTCCCACACCTGTGAGAGCTGGCACCCTGCTACCAACAAGAGTCCAATTCAGGGGAGGGTAATTCACTTCTCCAAATCTGGAGCCAACACAAGCCAGAGAGAAGACAGAAGCAAACAGGCCAGGGAGGCTGAGCTCTCTCTTTGTTGAGAACTTCTAGCTGCTTATCCTTCTCCCAACTCAAAAATATCTCCAACACTGCCAAAACTTTTTGGGTAGATTCCAAGGAAGAGCCTGTGGCTACTATCTGTGAAATTTCACCATCTCCAGGGAAGGCCGAACCATTCTGGAGCTGCTAGGGAGAAGTCTGAAGCAGCTCCAGAATGGGCATAGACCTTTCCTCAAAAACCACAAAGCTCCTCAGGTAGACCCTCTACCAAAGCCTGGAGCTGCTGCTTGGTAATTCGCCTGTCTCCAGAGAAAGCCCAAAGGCTCCAAGGGATGACTCAGACAAGTCCTGGAGAGCGACAGGGCATGGACCTGCCTACAGCAAAAAAGAAAAAACTCTTCAACTAACTAACTAGGAAAATTGTGTTGCTGCTACCTGAAACTTTAGTTGTTTGCAAAGAAAATCTAAACACTCTGATAGATGTATGAAAAAGCTCTGAAGAAAAAAAAAAGAGAGCATGAGCCCCAACAACATCCTTCACTGCCTTCCCATACAGCAGGAAAAGGCAAGGGCAGCCAAGTGGAGAGCTCTTTCCTCAGGGTATAACAAACAGGAGCTGCTGGAGCCACAGATAGGCAGCATTATTTTTGGCAGGGATTAAATCAAGAATACTTAGGAACAGTCTGGCTAGCTAGAGAGAAAGCAGCCATAATGGGTAGTTCAGCCTGCCATACATTCCACTCCAAGGACAATGAAACGAAAATGATGACTGCCATCTCAGTACCTAGGTCTAAGCAAACATACATGCCTTTGGATCCAAACCACAAAGCATATCCTCTCATGGGAGTTCTGCCGCTTTTCTTCTGCTCTTTCTATGCTTTACAGCCTATTGAAACTATTTCATGATGATGTCTTAAGAGGCATCATCCTCCTCCCCACCAAAAGAAACCAAAAAGTGATACCCTAGGTAAGTAAAGGGATATGAAAAAGGGGTAAGGCAGGAACACTGCTACAGGCATGGAGCCAGACTGGGAAGAGAAGAAGACTGGAAGTATTGAGTCTGCCAGACAGCATTATTGAGGACACCCTGTTTTTACAAGATCAGCATCAAAGCTCACCCTCCTGCTCCACGCTATAGTGGGCCTTTGTCTGAGAGGGAAGGGATCAAGGACCCAATTTCAGAGCCTATTGGAGAAGACTGGTTGGCCTAAACCCTTGTGATACCCTGGGTCACAGACTGACAGGGGTTCTCTGCAGAGAGTCTGGCCAGCCCACAAGGGTGTCTGAGCATTACACATGGTTGGGTGGGCAGCATAGCACCAGGGAAAGCAGGAGGGCAGCAGCCATCAGAGAGCTTAAGGCTACTGAAATGCTGTCAGGAAAAGCTAGCACTGCAGGAGAGCAAGCCACATGGAAATACAGACAGAGCTCAGCCACTGGCTGTGCCATGAGAGCATTGGTGTGACGAGCAATAGAGCATGGCAAGACCTCCACAAACAGTAGCCAGCACCTAAATAAGAGTCCACCTACAGGCACAAAGCTGGGAGAGCTGGGCAAAAGCCCAGGAAGCAGAGAGGAACCAAGCTCTTGGGTGAACCAGGTGACGGAGGGGAAAAGGCAGCTGCTTTATGCAACCTTCACTTTCCAAACCTTTTATATCAGCCATCCTCCACCCAGCCCCAGGAGTTGGCACTCCAGCAGAAGAATCTCCCTAGACAGAAGACAGAGGACAGTGGGTTAAAGTAGTGAGAGCACTGTTTGTGCTGAGCACTGGTAAAGGTCTCCTGGGACACTGTGAGGTTTGATAAAGGAAATGGAAAATACACAGTGGGACCAAGAATCCATTGTGCCCAATCCAATGTGAAGACAGACCGAAACTGCAAACCCTGCTGCAGATGTTATACAAGGGACAAGGCAAGAGACAGTCACTTAACCCCAGAGAAGAAGGAAAATAATGTTTAGGCTGGAGCAAAGCTGCTGGCACACTGGAGTAGAAGCAAAACCACCACTCTCTTTTCTGCAGCAATCATCAGGTTTGTATATTGTGTTTGTGAGTTGCTATTTTTCTCCATCTGCATTTTGCAGTTACCAAGAAACTCAGTTTTGGAAGCTGTTGCACAAATCTGTATTTCTTCCTTACCCTGTTTCTGCCATGGATCAGCTCAGAAATGAGTTTTACCCCTGTGACATCCAAGATGCTTTCAAGCTAAAAGAGTACTGGTGAGCACCTGTCACTACAGGAAAACCAGCACTGAACCACTGATGAAGAGCTCGACTGTGCCTTGTTCAGATAATGCCTTAACTGGCTTCAGTGAAAGTATTGCAAGAGTGCAGTGAGCAGCCTCCATCCCTAGTGTAGAAATACAACTGCCACTCTTGTGAAGCTACAGCTAAATGGCAATTGAGCTGTTCCCTTCCACTGCACTGTCAAATGTAATTTACTCCCTGGCATTGTGTGATCAAGCAAAGGATGGGCAATAACATACACAGAAGCTTATCCCAGAGAATGGCAACTTCACCTCTTCAGCTTTTAACTGACTGCAACTTCAGACATGTCTCTGTACCTCTGCTGCAGTGTTCCCATCCCCAGCACTCGTGGTGCAGAGACAAAGAAGGCAGCAAAGGTCTTTGGTTGAAACTGGAGAAATCAGTGTGACAGTAAAGGCAAAATCCCAAGACTTTGCTCTGGAAGAGTAAAAGCTATTTTGAGCATCGTGTAAATTCATGGCAAGAAGACATAAAGGTGAATTTTATACATCCCTGTTATTGCTTGTACATCTTTGCAATAATGTTTATTGACATGTTTGAATGGAGCAAAAGCTGTAGTTCAGTTCAACTGCCTGTGAAAATGGGACATTTGTCAAGAAACAAACCTTACAGAACTTAGCAGCTCCTATCTTCCCTGTTATTAGTTGGGAAATACTAGAAAAGGTCAGAAGCACCAGGGAAAAGGCATCCATCAAGGTGCCCAGGGTGCCTTGGCTAGCAATCCCTGAGGTGCAGAGAGGCAAAGCTCAGCGGGTTAATGAGGAGCATCTTAACTTTGCAATGACACTCATGCACAGACTAAAAATATGCATGCACATCAATTACAGAATCCTTATGAGGCACAATAAAGTTAACCTTGCATGGCCAGAGAGATAGACTACAAACCTGCCTCACTGAAGGCACTTGGCATAGCTTTAGCCAAGGTACTCTGTGAAAACTTGGCCATGACTTCCCTTGACATGCAGAAATGCCCTTGCTCCTCCTTTCCATGAAGCCCTGTTCCATAAGGTGAAGAGCCTCTTCTAACTCCTCTGAATTTTAAAGACCCCTGAAGACATGCAGCACATTTAAAATTCATTAAATGCAAAAGACTTTCCTTTCAGGAGCTATGTCAGAACTGAATGCCCCAAATTTTGACAAGGCTTGCACTTGGCTCCAAGTCTGGTTTGCTACAGATGCAGAAACAACATCAAGTCCCACACCAAAACTTTTGTTTTGAATCTCTCGGCTGAGCTTTAAACAGCCAGTGCTTCCAAATGTATCATACTCTGTGACTCTGCTTCAAGCACACTTCACCTCCCATCACCTTATTTACACTAAAAACTCCTAGTATGGGGCTACTTCTATTCCAGAAAGCATGGCTACCACAAAGTTCACATACTTTAGTCCTCTCTGTAGGCACCACTCTCTCACCCTGTCCAAGCAGCAGCTCTGCTGGTACTGCTCATTCCTGCGTGAGAATTATTCCAGTCATACTTCCTCTCTGCATGTGGTACTTATTAGTGGACAAACCAGACCTAGCCCTGTGGTCTCCTCCCTCCCCATCCTGCAATGCCACTTTTCATTAAGCTTCATAAACCATTCAAGTGACAATTCTCTCTGCATTCATTGCTGCACCAATCCAGGTAGTAGGAATGGCCTCTGGTTAACATCGCATCACTGCTGTGGCTTTGTTTTTGTGCATGTTGATCAGAAATTACCTGGCTTAGAGAAAGTAATTTAGTGATAAATGATTGCTCATTCAGAGGTAGCTAGTTTCAGCTGTAGCTGCTAACTATTAATCTATTTGTCAATCCTTTCAGCTCT
>VXBQ01007736.1:777721-807879 GCA_013400175.1 Phainopepla nitens
GAAGGGAAGGGAAGGGAAGGGAAGGGAAGGGAAGGGAAGGGAAGGGAAGGGGGCAAAGAACTTATTCTACACCTTTTCAACTACAGTTGCAAGGTGCTCTCAAAACAAGGAGGACCAACTGGGAGCAAGTAGTGAGGGCCAGGGTTCCAGCTTTGACCTTCAAAGGCGCTTTTGAACAGACCTCAAAAGTAGGAAGAGCACAGATTTAAGTTTCAAAAGCACCTGGGAATGTCTGGATGAAACACTGAGTGAAAAACATGGCAGCTCATATAAAAAATTAAAAATTCTTCTACTGTTACCAGCTTTCACAGAATTTTCAACAAGAGCATTTCCACAACGAAATTTTTGGACATAGAGGAGCTAAAAGTTAAGTGAGTAGCTGGACTACTCACCTAGGACATGCAGTTCTCAAGATCCAGGTCTTCTTCTGCAACAGGAATTCAAAGTTCAGGCCTCCTACCTTTTCTGAGCAGTGACACCTCTCTTTGGTACAATAACTCTTCATAAAGAGTAGGAGCTTTACATCCCTTTTATACCCACCAGTGATTTTCCCTAAGAGAGAGGAACCCAGAAAAACAACAGCTTTTCAACATCAGGACAAAGAATGTAACTTCTTTGGGACATGGCATAAATCCAGTCAGTCACCCAAGCCTGCTTGTTTGCAGAATGCTCGTGGTTTAAATAAGGACTGGCACACGTAGCTCACAGGTCACACAGCACCTCTCCAGATAAGAGGAGCTCTCAGAAACCACAGGGATGAATCTGAACTCTACATGAAAATACTTCTGAAATTCTATGGCACATCATTTGATATGTGGCTCTAACTTTCATATGTGTGGTTCCCAGATGTGGAGAAGTCACAACATTCACCAAAATTTGAAACTTGCAGGCTGTTTTCATCATGCCAGTCAGAATTCAAACTCTGGAAAAAAATTCATCAGTCTTGGGTTGGATTTAGTATCGCTATAGGAGACTAGAAAAACCCATGACTTTAAATAGTTGTCTGATGGAGAAGTTTAAAGAGCAGACAGATTTCCAAGCCATTATCAGAGTCCTGATAATGAACCACACTCACACAGTGGTATCTACACAAGCTCCTGTTGAAAAAAATTGCGATAGTTTGATGGTGTTTCCTGATGTACTATATGCAGGGTTTCTGGAGAAAACTGCTTCTTCTTTGTAACAGGAGACATTCTCATTGGAGCAAAACGTCTGCATGTTCCCTTTCCCTCCACTCCCTGCTGGGCCACAGTCTTGTTTTCTTGAACCACACAAGTTTGGAGACTAGCGGTGAGCCAGTGACAGATCATGAACTGCCTTACCAAACCCTTCAGGTAACAGGGCAGCATGAAGTGTTGTCTTGAAAGTAGATGTATATGGGACCCGTCCACCAAACCACTCTTCTTTCCAGCCTACCCTGCTTCCTTCCATCCTCCCCATGCTCTTCTTTTCTTCCTCTCCCATAAGCCAGGGAGAGACAGTATTTGGAAATAATTACCTCTGATTTGGCCCCCAACTCCCCTCTTCCTTATTGTGCTGGTTTTAGCTGGGGTAGCATTAATTTTCTTTGTAATAATTTGTGTTGAGCTGTGTTTTGGATTTGTACTGGAAACAGTGTTGATAATAGAAATGTTTTAGTTAGTGTCAAGCAGAGCTTACACAGGGCCAAGGTCTTTCCTTCTCACAACACTCCACCAGTGAGAAAGCTAGGGGTGCGTAAGAAGCTAGGAGGGGATACAGCTGAGACAGCTAATCCCAACTGACCAAAGGGATATCCCACACCACAGGACGTCATGCTCAGCATAGAAAGTAGGGGGGAAATTGGCTGGGGGATGCTGCTCAGGGACTGGCTGGGCATCAATGGGTTAGTGATGAGAAACTTTTCATTTGCATCAGTTGACTATCCTGGGTTTTATTTATCTTGTGTTAAACTTCTTTTACCTCAACCCGTAAGTTTTCTCATTCTTACTCTTCCAATACTTTCATTCCCCCCATCCTGCTGGAGGAGAGTAACGGAGCAGCTGTGTCACTCTCAGTTGCCAGCTGGGGTTAAACCATAACACTTGTGACCATGTCTCAGGCAGAGCCTTAATGGCTGTTGAATAAAATGGCCTGGGAAGGAGCAGGGCTGCCCTTCCAGTTGCAACTGGGATGGCCTCTCCCACCACTCAAATGAGGGATAATGAGGAGGGATCACCTGCACTGCCTCTGGACCTCAGCCATGACAACTCGCTGCGGGCACAAGCATCCTGCCTGGGCCGGCTGGGACTTCTGCAGTTGCGAGGGCACTGGCGGGAGCCCAGGCAGATTCCCACGCCTCGGGAGTGCTGCCGAGAGCTGTTCCCCCTACTTTTGAGCCGGCAGGTTTACAAGCCTCTAATTCCCAGCTACAAGCACTGCTCCCCATGCCAAAGAAGCAGCGGTGCATGCTGTCATTCACACAGCTGGAAGGCTGCTCCTGCCAGCGTTTGTGGCTATCGGACCAGCTGCTCGGAGCTGGGAGCAGATGGCAGGATGGCACACCTGACAGGGAGCAGACCTTCCAAGGACAAAGAGGGAAGAAGAGTTTGTGTGCAGCATGGCCAGCCACAATTCTCAGCCATGCAAAGACAGAGCAAATGTACCCACCTCTCCCTCTCTGCCACCCTCCAAGTTGTAATAAGATGTTTTTGCACTAGGGTAAACCTTGACAGGTGTCATTGATACGTCTGCATTTGTACACTTTTCCTGCCTTTGACAAAATGCCCTTTGTTTGATCTAATTACCAAGCATATTGAGCTAATTATCAAGCAAGATCCCAGGTCAGCCTTTCCCATGAGACTTCAGAGCAGTTTTCAGGAGGTCTCAGCTATTTTAAGCCAACTCCATCCCCTAGAAATAATAGAAAAAATAGTTGAAAAAGGTGAGAGCTCCAGTCAAGGGTGAGCATATTCCTTCTCTAGACTTAGTCCATTCTGAAAAGAGATGAGGACAGAGCACAGGCTACAGAAGTTAATCCCAGTTCCAGCTCCTCATCTTCCCATCTCTTCCAGATGAAGTTAACGAAATGAACGAATACGAAACATCACAGAATGCAAGAGATATAAAATAGTGATTATGTCGCATACAATCCATCCTGAAGAACTGATATGTGAGCGCACATACATTTAAATATTTGAAAAGCATCTTTTACAATGAGTATCAAAATGACTTACAATCCAAGTCAGAGAAAAATGCCCTTACTTCTCCCTATCTCCCTTTTCTCATTACAGAGATAAATCCCAGGTGCATCTCTCAGTTGCAGAGGGAGACTGAAGAATATATGTATAAAAACATATATATGTGTGTATATATAAAATATACAACAGCAATAATCTCAATAATTTTAAGAGAAGCTTGCTGCATAATACAGGCAGTCTGGGAGATGAGAAACTCTGGGTAACAGCTGGTCTGCCCCCTCCCGTCGGCAAAATGGGAGGGAAAAGATACCAGGGAGCAAATGCATAGGCTTGTATTGTGTACCAGACGGTGAAAGGAAGGCAGGAAGAAAAGAGATGAAAGCATGGCCACATACATGTGGCAATAGTTTGTGGTCCAGCAACCATGGACAGTCAGCACTGTCAACACCAAGGATGCGAGCAATTCCTACCCCAACATTTTAGATCATGTCAGTTATAGAGTGGCCCTCTTTGCATTGCATTCTTGGTTTATAATGAAAACTGAAATGAATCCTGACTTCAGAAGCTCAGTCTTGTTTGCTTTTCATTTTGTTTTGTTTCTTTTCTGCCAAACCCCCCAGCTACTGTGGAACTCCATCATAAATCTTGGCAGCACTGCTACCACTGCAACTGTGCTGCTTCCACACATCACAGGGGATGATCTGACCTGGGGGGAGTAATTCACACTCACATGCACTGAGATGGAGAGATGTTGCTCTTTTAATTAGAGGGTTACACCTCTATTCCCAACTCTGGCAACACCTGAAAACATATGCAACAGGGCAACTATATCTCAATGTACTCAATGTACTCAATGTCTCATTCTTCTCTGTGATTCCCAAGAAATTCACACGTGATTTACTTGGACAGATTTTGTACTTGAACCTCTCAATTTTGAAGTGCTTTTCCCTATGTAAATACATATACATCTGTAGGTTTTGATCTGAATGCCTCCACTGTCAACATGTGAGCCCTACTGTATGTGCACCCCTGCATCAACCCCCTGGTACCATGCAAGGGCCTGCAAGGTGGCAATGCCTTTCACTGGAGCAACACACAATGTCCTGCCCAAACAAGGCTGAAGAATCCTGTCAGTACTCCAACAAACATTCACAATTCTGAATTGCACCAACATCTTTAATCAGGGTTCTACAAAACATAAAAGATTTCCAAACAACAAGAAAAGTTCATTTTCCCCCTTCTTTTTATAATTAACAAGCCTCAAGGGTGGTTGCAAGCCATATTTTCAAGCACTGCTCTGTCACCAAAACCACAAAAGGTTGAGAACACTTTACTTTCAGAAGTAGAAGCATCTGGTGAAGCACAAATTATTATTGAGACACATGACAAAAAATTCCAGAATTGGCAGTGCTGTAATTGCCTCCTATATAGAAACCAGGATAAAAAGATAGTCCTGTGAAGTGGCTTCTCAAAGCATCACAATAAATAAGGGGGACAGTGAGAAATGTAGCAAAAATCTCCTGACCCACAAACGTGCTTTTCCAACCAGACCACGCTGACACCAGAACATGCACCCTCAGGACCTTGTGCACCCAAATAAACAGTTCTCTGTCGCATTTCTAACCATGCATGCAGTGGTTGCCAGAATTCTATTGCTGTACTTGCCGTGTATGGAGCACACAGTCACCTCCTACTGTGGATGCACCTCTATGTTTATACAGCTGTACACACCTTTCCATGAATGTATCCAGCAGCAGAACACAGTGCCTGGGAAGTTATAAGCACATCTCAAAGCTCCCACTTGTGCATGATGCCAGAGCCCAGCACATGTGCCCTGGGTAGCTGAACAGAGCCCTGTGCCTTGGCTATGTCTCTTACTGTTTGAGCTTTGTAAAAAGCGACAGACACATGCATGTCTCCTCAGCTTTGCTTCCCGAGTATAGCAGTGCTTGCATGGACCCAGGTGTTGAACAAATGATCAGCCAGCTGTAATGTAACTTTAAATGCAAGTTTGTGTATTGGCTCTGGGAACAAGACTGAGAGATGCAGTTGAAAGGAACACAGTCACTCTGAGTACAGGATCTGCATAAATCACTGTCCAGTGTATTCCTTCCTATTGACAGATTAATTCCTTTTTCAGGTTTTGCTTAAAAATGTACTACTGAATACTAGTAACAGTTCCCAGAGCTGAAGTAATGTCACTCAAATCAGGGTGAAAGATGCCAGAGGGAATGATCTATGGCCTTCTTGATGGGGGAAGCTCCCACCTGCTCCAGCTCCTTGGCTGGCAGCTGGCAGCAGTGAGTGGAAGGAGCTACCTCCTCACTTGCGAGTGGATGGGATTACCCAAGTCTCTAATACTAGCAGGAAGTTGCTCCATAAGGAAGAGCGTAGAGACTCTCTTTTAGAACTGGAAAAAACCTCTCAGTGTTTGTCAGAGTAAAATTGGAAATAGCAAGGCAAATCGTTACCTCCCCATAAAACTAGCTGCATATGCAACACAGAAAGGCCATTGGCCTGAGAGCTGGACAGGTAGCAGAGCAGGGAATCTCTGTAATGTTTCCCAGCCCCAGACGATTTCTTAGGTACATTTCATTCTTTGCATCTGAACAAAAAAAATATGAATGCAAAGATATTTTCCCTTAATCAAGACTCCCAAGCAAGGTGTCAGGCACAGAGAAATCGCTTGTCACTCCAGTGCTTCCCAGCATGCGCTCACTGCACAAAGGAAGGGAGAGCAAAGGGATTACAGAGTCAAGTGATACTGGTACAGCAGCCAGAGAGTAGCCAAGATTTACCTGTCACTCAGAAGAAAACTCCATTTTATTTTGTGATTTACTAAGAGTGAAAGTTAAAGTGGTGGGGCCTCGCCAAGTCCTGGGATCTGTAAGCAGGCAATCCAAACCATCAGCCTGTGACAGCCCGGAGCAGGCAACTTAACCTTTCTCTGGGCAAGGCAAGAGGAGCTGCAGGGTAATCCCTTGGCCCAGGCTTAGGACAGGCTCCTAGACTCCTATCAGACTTCATCACTGCCTGCCAGTCAACTGAAGGACCAGCCTCATACTTCCACAGAGGACCAGAAGCAGTGTTTTCTGGGAGTCAGAATAATCTGCAGGGCTGGAAAGGTGGCTTCCCATCTTCATGGTGTTTGAATAAAGACAGCAAGTCTGAAGGGAAACAGTTGTTTAAGCTGTGAGCAGTCCTTTGGATTTTTTGTTGATGATAGCACCAGCACCAGCCT
The DNA here is from genome assembly GCA_013400175.1 of Phainopepla nitens. Lineage (NCBI taxonomy): Eukaryota > Metazoa > Chordata > Aves > Passeriformes > Bombycillidae > Phainopepla > Phainopepla nitens. The sequence goes on from VXBQ01007736.1 coordinate 784,121, forward strand.
GCCAAGGTCTGTCACAGGTGAGGATGAAGTGCAAGAGCGGAGAAAAAGGCCCAGCAAGCACACATCCTCTCTCTCTCCCTTTCAAGCTGGCTACTTGCACCAGGCTGTCTCCAGCAGCAGAACTGTCAGGACTGTGGGAGTCATAATGCTGCATCTGCCCCTGCTGATGATCAATGACCTTTAAGGTAAAATCTGTTTTGGCTCTTGTACTTTCTTCAGTGAAAACACTCTTTTATCTCCCCCAAGAAAAGTTTTGACCTCTATCACTCCTAGCTCTCTACTCCACTTACTCATATAGAGATATGACCAAAAGCCCTTGGGACAAAGACCTCAAAAATAACATCTTGCTCTGCTATTTTTTAAGTTCACACCTCCATCTTATTTCACCTCATCAGACTTCCCTTCTACTCCTAAGATCCCATCTGCCTCTGACTGTGACTGCTTCTCTTCCTTCTCCAAACTGTCCTTTCCAGTTGTACACTGACTGGATGTCTAATCACAATAAATACCTATTACACCTTCTTTGGAAATTATCACAGCCTCTTTGTTACAGTTTCACTCCAATTTCTCCCCACATTTTTGATCATGGTGCTTCCATTCCACCAGAACTGAGAGCTCAGAAGGGTAAGTGATGAGCTCCTGCTAAAAGACACAAATCAGCAATTTCACAGATACTAAGGGGAGCACTTGGATGAAAATTGTAAGTTTGCAGCTGGCTGGCTGTTTTTCTCTAGTTGGCTGAACCAAACTCCAGAGCTGGACAGCTCTCAGTTTGGAGAAAAATGCAGTTCACTTGACTCTATTTCAGGTTGTAAAAAGTGTAACTAGAACACTTTTAAAAGCCAGGTGTACCTGAAGGCAGATTAATTCCTAAGTGCAATGAATCAATGCAATGTGGTTTCATACTGCAACGATAACCATTCTCAGGCTCTTTATCTGTCAGCTAGCTTTGTTTCTATTGATTGCATCCCATCATAAACTCGACAGCGTCTTAGTGGCAGCCAGGGCCTCTCCCCTACCGTGTTTCAGTGCCAAGGGCACGCTGCCTTCCAGCTTGGCGTAATGGTCCCAGCCCTGCACAGCTCTGAGTCCACAAGTTTCTGCTTGCTGCCCTTATTATAATAATTTTGATGGTCTGCTATGTCTCCATCTTTTCTCATTCCTCCCTTCCATGTTAGATGCTGTGCTTTCTTCTGTTTAGATTAAGTCCTTGAAATCCACCAGTGAACAATTACCTTTGTTCTCTTTCTGCTTCTTCAGTTTCTTTCCTCGGCCTTTTTTTTCCTTCTCTTCTGACTCCATTCACCTGTATCTCTGCCTCACACCATGCATTTTAATCACTGATACTTCTCTCTCATGTCTTTCCCTGCTTTCAAGCTCTTCTATCAGTCTTTTGCTTTTCCACTTCTATAATCTACTCTGAATTGTCTTGCCTCTGCCATTTTTAAGTAAAATTGAATGGTATCTCCCTGGATTTTTTACAAATCTTCCAAAACAAGCCTCAAGGCTCAGTCAAAGCCTATTTGCCTAAGATTAGCTACACAAAAAGGCTTGTGCCAGTTTGACCTAGGTTACCATGTAAAGATGTGCCCAAAGGTATGTATTCAATTACCATCTCCATGAACTGTTGAAACCAGGAGGGGCAGTGTTTTTCTTGTCTCCTCCCCTGGACTATCTCCTGTTAATGGGCCATCAATGCCTTGCCCCATGAGTCATAGATAACTCCCTCTGGGAGCCATTTCTGTTTAATAGGCAATCAAGGACCCACCACATGACTGATAAAATGACATCAGCCAATTGTCAGATACTTCGCCCAAGGGCAGGAGCCAAGCATTCCCACCTGGATATAATCTGGGATTTCAGATTAGCAGAACAGAACAGTAGTGCTTATCCACTGGTTTCCAGAGGACAAGGACCACTCAACCTTTTCTACAGCATCACCACTTCAGGAAGATCACTTTATCTGGACTACTACCACCACCCTAATGAGCAGGATGTCAAGTTGTATTCTGACTCTGTCAGAGGTTTTTCTTTTGTATTCTTGCATGTACTTTACTTTTTTCTATTAAATTGTATTTCTGACTTGGAGTCTCACTGGTTTTGCTTTCAAACTAGCACACAGTTACAGGTATAGTTAGTTTCACACACACACAAATACACACACGTGTACATTTTCTGTTCTACTTTCTCTTCAAATGTTGGCAATAAAATACTATTCAGATTCTCTTCCTTGTCCTTCTGCAGGCCAGTGCTAGGCAGAGCTGATGGGTAAACACAGATTAACTGGTTTACAGCACTTCTGATTTGGCCAGCACAGTGCTTCTCTATGTACATTCCCAGCTGTGATACACCAAAGAACACATAGTTTATCTTATTTACATTGCAGGTAAACTCTTGAGACTGCTTATTTTAGATACAGATATGTGACATTGCTTCTGCAGAAGTGAGGCAAACCCACAGTGCTGGGGAGTGGGGGCTGACAGTAAAGCAAATCACCTTACTTGGGCGCAATATGTTCAATCAAGCATGTTTGGATTTGACATTTTTGTTTCAACATTCACCTGCAAACAGCTGGAAAACCAAGGGGCTAAGCCTGGCTCCACAAAAGAAAAAACATGGCCAAATGTGGTATGTATCTTGATAAATGGGAGGACCAGGGGATTACAAAGCAGAGAACTTAGCTTTGGTTCCCAGAACAGACAGGAACAAATAACCAGACTACTTTCAAGCACCTGCAAGATAACAAGGAGATGAGTAACAGGCAACATGCACTTGTCAAGGAAAATCATGTCAAACCAATCTAATTTTCTTCAGTGGAAGGGTAATGGGTCTTGTGGACAGCAGAGAAACAATTTAGTCATATATCCTGACCTTAGTAGGCTTTCTGGCACCTTTTCTCCAAACATCCCTACAGGCAAGCTCAGAAAATATGGTCTAGATGAATGCACTATGAAATGTCTATACAACTTGTTGGAAAACAGCACTTGGAAAGTAGTTACCAATGGCTCAGTGTCAACATGCAAGGATACACCAGTGGGGTTTCTGCATGGATATGCTTACAGTCTGGTGATATTTAATATTTTCATTAATGACCAGGATAAAATCTGTTTCTTGAATTTGCAGATGGCAGCAAGCTGAGCCAGGAGCACATGTGGAAGATAGGTATGGAATTTAAAATTATCTCATTTACAACATGAACTGATAAAAAGTTGAATAAATACTATATGGGCCTGTGTAAGGTGTTACGCTTTGGCAGGAATAACTGTCTCCATTGACAGAGCATGAACAATCAGGCCATTAGCATCCTGACAGAAAAGGGGCTTACAGGATAAAAGCCAACAGTAGAGCATAAGCTCAGCATGAATCACCGCTGCCTCGCGAGAAAGGAAAAAGAAAATACAATACGCATGTACAAGGATGAAATCTGCAAAACACAGAAACTAACTATCTTTACCCAACAATGGTGGGAGTGAGCCAGAGTATTGTGTCCACCCTTGGGAGAATAAAACCCCAAGGGAAGCGTGGTCCTGCTGGAGAGAGATCTGAGAATGGCAATGATGATAACCAGAACCTGAGAAAACATAATTTCTAGGGGAGTTTGAGTGCACTGGAGCTGTTTACTTTACAGATGACAAAGAAAGACATTAGACAGTTTTCAAAAACTTGAAAGGTTTCAGAAAAAAAAAAAGAATAGATTGTTCTGCACACCATGACAAATACAACAAGAAAAATGGGGGCTAAATTGCAGAAAATGAGATTAAGGTTAGAAGTTACCTCAGAGTTCTAGCAGTAAAAGCATTAAGCACTGGAAAAAGAAATGTTTTGTGTCGCAGAGACCCCACCAATAGAAGGTGCTTTAGAGTCAACTAGACCAACACATCAGGAGACAGTCAAGTAAATCCGATCTGGTCTTTCAGCAGTAAGATGAATTAAGATCCTCTCACCAGGTTACTTCTACTTATCTCATCATAGTTTTTCTCGCACACAAAACATTCATCCATGTACAATCCTTTCCTCACCATGCTTGCTTGCAGACGTGCAGCTTACGAGAAGTAAGCTGGGCTGCTGGTCCATCTGCTGGCACACCACGGAATGCTGCCAGTGCTTTGTGTGGTGACAGTGATGGGCCCGCAGTGCATCTTCAGAACTGTATAGTGAGGATGGCTTAAAACTTTTCTTTCCATTTGATTAAGGTGATCAGCTTATGGCACAACCCATAAGGGATTTACTTTTTGACATCACTGGGGTGACCCCGGCGATGTAAGAAGCTAAGGCAGCAGATCCCAAAATAGGGGTCTTGACTCCAACAAAAAAGTCTGCAATCTTGCAGGAAAGATCACTGCCCCAGAAAGTGGAGCATCAAGAAGAAAAGTTTCCAAAACTCTTGAGCTAAGGGATTTTTCTCCAAGAATCCAACTTTTACTCTCAGCTGAAAGCTGTTTTGCGACGCAAATCCTATATCGAGGTAGTAGCCTTTGTAACTCTATATTCCTCTGCAGTATAAGGAGCAGCAGGACAAACACAAGGTCCTATAGCAGTGACCTGGGTTATCAGGCAAGTCTGTGATTAGACCTGCTCAGAAAATGGAATTTTGTCCATGGGGAAACCACACTGTCCAACACTTTCCAAGCAAAAGCACTCTGTCGTTACATTCCCATCCTCTTAGCCTGTAAGTGGTTGCAACAGGCATTATTGACTGGGGGCAAATTACACGGACCAGTCCTAGAACCAATACTTAGATATTTTCCCCGTACATGTCCCAGCTTAGCTGTATGGGATCTAGGCAGTCTGGACTTGAAAGGTAAATCACAGGATAAATGCAGAATGCCAAAGCATTTTTTATGACCTTTCTAATGAAGATATTCAGGTCTCAAAATGTTACCAGATGAAAGGACAGTCATGCCTTCTCTAACAGCTCTGTGGTGGGAATATGAATGACTTTGCACCACCACATAAAAGGTATAAATGCCAAGGGGAGAGAAAAATGGCTTGGGTCAGTTCAAATGCATCTCATTAAGGAAGAAGTAACAGCAAGAAAAACAAGAAAATGAAGGGTTGGGGTGAAGGACTACTTAGCTCAGAGTGTGACACTCCATATAATTCTCACCAACAAAATGCACGATGCCTTGTCTCACATGCCTTTGCATGTATGAAACGTGTAAAATAACTTCAAGATTAGATGCCTGCAATCATGCCTGCTTGTACAGACGCACAAACACATGCCTCGTAGTAAACAGAGCTACTGATTTGTGAGGCCACTTCTCTTTCTGTGCTTTTCTGAACCTCTTCGGATTTCCTCTTGTAGAATTTCTAGATGATGTCCTTACTGAAATGGTGGCTCAATGTTCCCCTGGACCGTCACATGGTTAAGCACTTAGCCACTGCCACAATGGGAAACGCCTTTTACAATTAAATTTGATCTTTTCCAAGGATTACTAGAAGCATCCACTCTCAATGTGGCGAAATGTTAGGCTGCAATAAATGATTTCACTGTAAGAGGTTTTAACTGTCATAGGCATCAAAATGGCTTTGCAATGGCTATAAGTAGATTTAACTCAGAAGTCTGACAGTCCCCTGTGCTCAACAGCACACCGAGTGATTCAGTAATGATAGTGTACATATCTCCCCAGGGGACCCCAGTGCGAAGATGCACGGAGCTTGCAGTCCCATTCCCAGAAACAGCAAGGCTTCTCACTCCCTTGGCCACATTTGGGCAGGGAAACAGCTTTTCTTTCAGATCACAGTGAGCATCAGTGAGCAAAGGCACCGGGGATGATTACACCTCACTTCCTGGATGTCCGTGACAAGTCTCCCCCTATTTGTTCACCTCATGTTGCATTGACTGTATGCAAGGGGATTTTTATGCCATTTGCAAAACTGTGGCAGTAGAGATAAGCAGCAAGGTGTGGCAGGAAATGTTATCAGTTGAAGAGATACACAACCCACAGCTGATAACAGACTAGGGCACAAACTAGCTGTTTTATGCCTGTGTTGCAGAAGTCAACACCTCTCCCCACAACACAGTATTTGTAAGCTGGGGTGCTGGACTGGGTCCAGAAAGAAAAGGATGGATTTTCCAGCACACCACCCCACTTCACATGATGCTTGGGAGATGGGAAAGGAAACCCCCCCCCCCCGCTCTATGCAAGATAAAAGGCTTATGGTGATACAGGGTTACTCCAAGCTTGGTATCTGGAGCAGGTGCGAGCATTTGGCTGGCTTTTTCGGCAAGTGCAGCATTCACAACTGGAGACAATTTTTTTTTCAAATGAGCTGATACCTCATTTAGGCAACAAATCTAGCATCCAGGTTTTCAAAACAAAGCTCCTCGTGCTGAGAGCAAGCATGGTTGAAAAACAGAACCTGTAATGACAGTCACTGGAAGTCTTGCAAGAGAGCACTACACGTGCTCAGCACCTGTTAAATGCTCTTGTGTGGATCCTTCAAAATTCCTCTTGCCCTTTTTGAGACTGTCCTAGGTTACAATGTAGATGTGCCCAAAGGTATGTATTCAATCACCATCTCCATGAACTGTTGAAACCAGGAGGGGCAGTGTTTTTCTTGTCTCCTCCCCTGGACTATCTCCTGTTAATGGGGCATCAATGCCTTGCCCCATGAGTCACAGGTAACACTCTCTGGGAGCCATTTCTGTTTAATAGGCAATCAAAGACCCACCACATGACTGATAAAATGACATCATCCCTTTGTGAGATACTCTGCCTAGGGGGAGGAGCCAAGCATTCCCACCTGGATATAATCTGGGATTTCAGATTAGCAGAACAGAACAGTAGTGCTTATCCACTGGTTTCCAGAGGACAAGGACCACTCAACCTTTTCTACAGCATCACCACTTCAGGAAGATCACTTTATCTGGACTACTACCACCACCCTAATGAGCAGGATGTCAAGTTGTATTCTGACTCTGTCAGAGGTTTTTTTTTTTCTTTTGTATTCTTGCATGTACTTCATTTTTTTCTATTAAATTGCATTTCTGACTTGGAGTTTCACTGGTTTTTGCTTTCAAACTAGCACAGAGACTGATGATTGAGCCTCAGTCACTTGGACAACTGACTTCACCTATTCAAACCTCATGATACGGAAAGAGATATTTCCACATTTTAGAAACTAAAATGCAATTTAAATATTTTCTTGATAGACTCAAGGAGTACAGCGAGAAGTTTTAGAGGAGATTTTGGAAGCAAATATTAAAACTACAAATTTCTTGTTTCAAATAAATTTAAAAAAAACTTTTCACTTTCAAACATAACATAATTTTTTTTTCTGCATCTAGATTTATGGCAAATCCCTCTGTCCTTCCCAAACGTCCTCCTACAATTGCTAACATAAGGAAATCTGAAGTGCTCCAGCTGCTAGATTAATCATCTATATGCTATACACAAGGCACACAACTCAATTTCACTTCTGAGATTGTGAAAAATACTGTTTCCTAAGTAATTCTTCTGGTATGGCTTACAGAAATCACAACAAACATAGAGAACATACACAAAGTCATATTAAGGTAAGAGATACCTGGGAATGTGCCTATGCATTTAACTTCCTTCTTGATGAGGATACGCCCAGTGAAAGAAATCTACAACAAGCATGGGGTGGATGCATTTCAGAAAACAGCATGAATGTTAATAACTAAAAATCATTTCACAAGCTCCTAAAACAAAAAATGGCCAGCTCCTGTAAAAATGCCAGCAGAAGAAGATAGGTGTGAGCTCAGGAAAGTCAGTTATAAAACAAAGAAGGTTCCAAACTCTGTTTGTATGATTCTATATAAAAGGAGACTTCAGAGAAAAAGTACCACTTCTGTCCTGGAAGATTATTTCTGCAAGATGACATCTGGTTTGAGTACAAAGTGCCAAAAAAATTTCTACAAATGACAGCTAAAACTAGTGACTGATGCGAAGTACAGCTGCATTGTTTTAATAACTATGTTTTCAATTTTATAATAGGAATACAAAAATGTTACTTGACTAGAACAAAACACTTTACTTTCCTAGGAAACCAGTTTATCTTTCAAAGCTGCCTCTGTTAGAGCTGACAAGTGCTTAAAACCATGAACACCTTAAAGCAGTAAACTTAAAATAAACCAGCAGTACAGGTGAACACACTAGATGCCTGTAACCCATGACAGGAGCACAACTCAAGACATGTATCCTAATAGTTGCAACAGTCAGTCTGACAGCTGATGCTGCCTTCAGAATCCCTGTACCTGCAACCAGCACTACAAGAGCTCTCTTGACAATATGCAGATTTATCTTGAACAACTCCCAAGTGCAGAAAGAAGTCCTGCTTTTCATGTCTTCCTAATTATTCCCAGTCATTATCAACATCTCATCCTTCATGTTGTCTTCCACCATAAAAATCTCAGGATCTTTCACAAAACTTGTTGCATCAGTGAGAGGGTTTCCCCTAAATTTAAAAAGACCTTGATAAAACCATTTGTTAATGATTCCAGAAACTTGTAGAGACTGCAAAAATTCTGCAAAAGACATATGGAGGATAGAAAGACTCAAAATCAGTGCATGTTAAACATTTCCAAACCCTTCCAAGTTTTGGAATGCTAAAATATGTTGGAACATAAAAACATTTCCAAAATGTTTTAACATTTTAATGCATACAGAAGCTTTAATTGCAATATGATAATCCAGGACCCAGAAGTGAATATTGCATGCATCCCAGTAGGGAACTGCCAGACTCCTTTCCACATGAGAAAATCTTCACGATTATTAGCTTCTAGTATGTGCTGGCACATCAGAAACAAATTTATCTCAGAACTAAATCTTCCTAGGAATCTTTTCAAGAAAAATACACATTAAAAAAGAGTGTGCATTGATTGGCAGGGAAATCTGCCCCTGTTCTGCACACGTATGACTATTTGTGGCAGATCATGAGTTTGCAATTGGTATTTTTGATCCTGTCTGCAAGGAAGAAAATGGACTCCTGAGAGCTTTACCAACCTTTCATTTTTGCTATTCTAATATTGGATTGATTCCCAAGCAAATGAATTTCTGGATCCAATGCAGGTTAGACACTCCAGGGTACAAAATGAATGGGAGGTTTATTATTATTTATATATATATAATATGTGCATGCGGCTTTGCAATTAGCTCATGGGTTTAACTTCCAGACATGTGTGAGCAATAGGAAAGAGAACAAGCAATGCCTGTGTCTGTGCCCGTAAATCCTTCCCATGTAAAATTTGTCTCCTCTTGCTCTGTCCTTGACCAAATTTCTCCAGCCCATAGTCCTAGGAAGGCCCAATTTATATGGGGAATGACTCCTACCCTGCTGTGGAAGAACAAGTCTTATTGCTGTCATTTGTGACAAGTACTGAGGGGAAAAGCGAAAGCCAAAAGCCCACAGGTCCTCCCCTGGTACACACATGTAAAACACACCTCTAACACACTTTCATGAAAGCCCATCTTCAAAAAGCTCCTCAAGGGCATATCCTTCAGCATGGTTAAGCAGGCTTGCCAAGTGTTCTGGCACCCTGGCTCAGCCCAGCTCTTGGCCCAAAGTCTGCTTTCAAGGCTCAATCCTCAAAGCATCCAACCCCCAAAAAAGTGGTTCCAAAGGAGCCGAAGGGGGCCAGGGAAACCAGACACAGCATTTCTAAAACAGCAGCAGCTGCTGCTCAGCCTGAGCAATTCCCCTTTATTTTCCCACTGGGAAACCTACTCTAAAGACAACATTCACAATGGGTCTAAGTAGAAGACTAGGAGCTGGTATTCCTCATCCTCATCCAGCCTGGTGCTTCCACACAGCACAAGAGCCCTCCCAAAATCCTGGCCCCTACCTTGTTCATGCAGCAGACACCAAAGGGCAGGTTGCCTCTGCAGGTCATTGGGAGCGCAGGCTGGGGGCACCTCCAGGCACACAGGATGCTGGCAGGGAAAGCAGATTTGCTAAGGGGCTCAGCCAGCTCTGTCCCCCACAACTATCCTGTTCTGGGCACCAAGAGAACAGGCTGTGCAGCACTGGCACAGCCAATGGGGGCTTGGCACACCTGCCCTGGCATTCTGCTCCCAGCCAGTGATGGCTCTGATGTCACAGCAGAGTCAAACACCTCCCAAAAATGGCCAAAGCAGGGGATGGGGGGGTTGGGAACACTGCCATGCCCTGACCCCCTGATGACCACTGGGACCCTTCCAGGGCTCTGCCCCCAGCGATCCCACACAACCCCAGCCTCCACAGGGCTCACCAGCTAACACAGAGCAAAGGCACAGCTGCCATTGGAGAGGCAGCGTTATTTAGGTGAGGGAAGCCATCACCTGAGTGCAACTCAGAGCAGTTTCCTTCCTTAAGATGGGGCATGAGGGGTGGCAGACAGAAGGGCTGTACTAGGTGCTGGCAGGCACAGTGCAGACAAGGAAAAAGCAAGAGGAAGGCTGGAGTGCGCAGAAGGCCCAAGGAAGGGAGGAATAGCTCAGGTGAAGCTGATGCTGAAGCTGATGGCCGAGCAATGAAAATGGCCAGCAGCACTCCCACAGAGGGGTGATTTTGGCACAGCTGGCACACTGCTGGGAGAACTCTGGATCCCTTCTTTTCTGCTTTTCCACTTCCCTTAGAGGAATTCCCTTGAATTGAAGCATGCCTCTTGATGCTGCAATTCAAGCTTCTCCTCCCTAAAGAATAAAGGTAGAGACTGCAGAATCATAGAATATCCTGAGCTGTAAGAGAACCCAAAGGATCATTGACTCCAACTCCCTGGTCCTGCAGCGGATAACCCCCCAAAAAACCACACCATATGCCTGAGTGTGTTGTCCAAGTGCTTTGTGAGCTCTGGCAGGCTTGGTGTGGATGGGAAGAGAGAAGACACACTCTGGCTTTGTCTAGACTACTGCTTTAACTCACGTTAATTGCTCCCCAATTAGCCAGAGTTAGCTAACACATTTGTAAACACCAGTCTAGACACTGCACAAACATTTGTTCTAAGACACATATGTAAAGTAGTTAAGTGGATGCTAAAGCAATCAGGTATAATCTTATTACTTCCCTTTCTTGCATCCCCTTTTCACCTTTAGCTGGAGCACAGACTGGAGCTCTGTGCAGCAGGACCTTTTTTCAAAAGGCACTACAAAGGTAAACCTTAGGGCTATTGCATGCAAAACCCTGATAAGGTGCTTTAGTTTCCAGCCAACTTTCAAAGACACAGTACCGTAGGGTTTTACAGCAGCAGACATTCAATGCACACAGAATCCACTAAGTAGGTGTAAAAGCCTTCTGAGTTTCTCAATTTTGATTTATATTCTCTTTTTTAAAAAAATCATTAGGCAGTAGATTTTGTGTTGTTCTTTATACAGACAGACCCCTCACTCCCTTTCTTATGCCTGTATATCAAAATGTAAGGTTTGAACATGACATTCACGTCTGCTACTTTAGCACGCACAGCAACACGTTTCCCTCTGATTTTCTTTCAAAGATGCCTTATCAGTCTTTATATATGATCATAATGTGGAGCATATATCAATGGGATTCTTCAGAGCTGGAGAAGAATTGCAATCTCTGAGCACTTTCACAATCCCGTGAGCAAAAAAGCAGGTTAGGGCTTTCCAAATCTAGCTTCCAGCTGCCTGCTCCACTCACACACCTCCCTCCCTCCAGCTGTCAGAATTCTGCAGCTTGTATCCAAAGCAGAACAGAAACTGGCATCTGGATGGAAAACATCAATTTCTGCAAGGTTCTTGGGATACAAAACAATACACTCTTCTTCTCATCACAGGTCCAAATAGGCAATGCAGACTCTAAATGAACCTCTGTTTGCTCTTCTGCAGAAGTTGCAAGCCAGGGGCAAGCAGGTTGCTAAGGGCTCACCATCCATATCCCAGGCTGTGCTTCTCTCAAGGCTCACAGCAACCACCTATCCCTTTTGCAAGCACGTCATTTGGCACATTTTGGTTTGGATAGACAAACTTCATCCTAGTAATGCATTTCCCTAACAAGTCAGCTCTCATGTGAATTCAAAATGCCACCAATTTAACAGCTAACCCTCATGGCACAAGCAAATTTCAAAATATTCACAGAAATTTTATGACGTTTTCCTTCTGAGTCTGAAACAGAGAAAGAATCTTCAAATTCATATCATCCGTTGCTTCAGTCGTATTTCTTGAAATGCCCAAAACTGCTCAATTTCAAGCTACTTTAGCGTTAAGATGCATTTTCCTTTTGTCTTATAAAAGTCTGAGGAAGGTTAAACGCCTCTGTTCTTTGCTACAGGCTGTGCTATGTAGATCATATCTCCTGTGATTCAACTCTGCTAAGTCAGAAGGGAACCACCATCATGGACCATTCTGCTCTTTTCTTCAAGTTCAGCTGGCTGGAGAACAGGGTGAAAATGACAACTCCCCCCAAACTAATAAAGGAAAAAAATTAGCTTCATGCTTTTTTGGAACTAATTAGAAATCAAAAGTTCAAGTATACTAAAAATTAGTATGATTTTGATTGGGTCAAAACTTGACTCAAAATCCCCCACTTTCTTTTAAATAATAACAGCATGGAGGAGGAAAAAAGAGAAAAATGTTGAGAAATTTACTGTGCACTAAAAATTCCAAACCTGCTTTAGTTTCAGCTGTCTCTAGGTACTTGGCAAAGCAGGTCACCTGTGTTTTGAATGAATGATCTTCAGCTGAGATCTGCTTAGTTGCACACACCAGTTTTAGCAATCAGAAATTACTTAGTTCATTTGCACTTATTTTGCGTTAAGGGAAGATGGCACTCAGACCACCTCGAAGAGGCTAGGTTTCTGCTTGCCACATGGCAAGTAAGCTGTGGATGCTGGTAGTCAGCACTACCCTGCCTTGCTGCTGCTGAGGATGTTGGGTACCAGTGCCAGTCATGATGGGACTCCGCCAAGCATCCACAGTCAAGTTAAATCCACACTGATAGCATACTTTGGTTTTTACCACAAGATAAACTTGGTAATGTCAGCCTCAGGCTTAGCTAACTCAGACTGACCTGACCTAGATGATTAAAAAAAAAAATAAAAACCCACCTGATTTTTCTGTGGCTTTCTGCTTGTTAACCACTTTATACTGAAATAAAAAAAAAAAAAGACCTGAAATGTACCAAAAGTGCATTTCACGAAAGCGACTAAATCCTTTTCAGATTATAACAAGCAACTCCTTTTCCACATCAAATAGAGGCCTGTATCTAAGAAGTCAGCCATCCTTGCCATCTACACCCCTGCATTCTAGAATATATTGGATCAAATCCCCCAACACCAGGATCTACCCTGCTGGTTTCTCTGGAAGATCACCAGGACATGTGACAGCATCCTCAGCAGGCTGCAGGAGACATATGCTGACCCCACATATATGGACAGCCACGACGCTCTACTCAGTGTGGATGTTTTAAGGAAGGAAGCATTTAGTCCAGTGATCTTAGAAAGTTCAAGGGCCAGCTGGTATGAAAGAGGAGTGAAAAGAGCAGTTTGCGTGTACCCTGAGACTCAGTGCCCTTGGCCCAGGCACTTGCTCTGGTGTGGGAAACTGAATGTTGCTTTTGGGAACGAGCAGCAGCTCTGCCATTTACATACATTAATCCTTGGAAGTACAGGAGGCATTATCATTTGCCAGACTTGTCTGCATAATGAGGAACTCTCAAGAGAAATTTCTTGGAGAATTGTTGCCATTAACGTCCGGGTGTTACCACAGGATTTCTATGCAGCTCCCAATCCCCTTCTCCCCTCCTACCTCACTTATTCCCACTCATTGAAAACGTGAAGTCCCTACAAGAGCACCTTGGAGCAGCACTGTTGGACGGAGCTCAATGCGCCATGTTCTCAGAAAGTCTGAAAACTCCTTGACACCCTTCACATCCAGGCCTGCTCACTCAGCCTAAGGGGTTATGCTATGCCAATGATTTACTGCCTCCTAAAGCAGGCAGTAGGTCAGGCAAGACTTTTTCCTGTCAAATTCATTCCTGGTGTATAGCTATCACCTTTTCAACCCTTTCTCAAAGAAGGGCATTGGGCCACATGGAGGTGAGAAGAACTGGTTAAGTAAAGGGATTAAACCAAGATTGTTTTATAAACAAGATGACCAACACTCTCCTGCAGAAATATGGGGAAGGAAAGTGAAAGACAGAAAGCAAGAAGGTTTTTTCAAAAAGGGAGTGTTTCAGAACTACTTCTGGTGTCCCCTTGAACCTGAGCAGTGGCAGCAGGGGCAGCAGAGGAGCTGCAGTGCTGCCAACAGGGAGGCTCCTGACATCACCCTGATTGAGAGAACTCAGCTCTCCCCTCTTTCTAAAGTGACCCAGACCGTCCAAGTCTTGACAGAGTGTGAGAGCCTATGTTGCCAGGCAGCCTAGATAATGGCCTCTAGTGGGTTCAGAAGTGTTTTAAGAGCCTGAAAAATTGCCCAGGAAGCTATCCACTCCTTCCTCCTTCCCTGCCACTGCCCCTTCCACTAACTCAGATGCATTATTAGGACTGGAAGTGCCAGCAAGCCCCTCCCCTCCCTCTTAGGGGCTGGCAGCAGCAGGGAAGGGAACCCCCCGCCAGCCAGTCTCGCCGGCTTCTCCATTTGTTTTCATTTTGTCACCAGACGTTTATATTTAAGCTGCTCAGAAGGATATCTCAATATCAGCCCTACTGGGCTCAAGGAGAGAGAGGCTGACAGTGAGTACGCCTTCCTCCTTTCTCCTGAACATCACTCTCATGTCAAAACATCCAGTCATACTGTGAGGGAGATGGGGAGAAGCAGGCACACCCAGGAGCTCTGTTCCCAACTTCCTACACCCCCTGTACCACCTCAGCCATTGATGGAAACTGAGCTCTTAGTGAATCCCAGGTGCTACCTTGCAAATGAGCTCAGAGAGCTCAGCGGTTATGGTGCTAAACCAATGTCATCAAGGGCTGAAGAGATGGCCTTCTCCACTCACATAGTCTAGACTGCAGAGTAGAAACATTTACACTCATGCACAGGTGCCCATGAAAAATACCTTCAAACTCATTCCTGCAGATCCTTTGGGGGACTACATGGTTTTACCTCAGGGTCCATCCTTCTGCATAATGAAGAGAAGCCAGACTTTAGAATGGAACTTGTGTACCCATCCTCTAAAAAGCAAATGTTAACAGGGTGTGGGCTACACCACACGCTGCCTGAAGAGATCAGCTCAGGTATCATTCCTGAGTGACACTGCATTGCACACAGTGTAGGTGTTCCTGAGCTGACCCTACTGATGACCGCTGCAAGACAGTCTCGAGCCAACCTGAGCTACCACAGCCAAAGGTCAGAGATGCAAATGAATTGTTCTGTAACATTACACTTCCAAGGGAAAGTAATTTCCAAGGATGTTACATAATTACAGTTAGGAGTGGGAAGTTTACCCTGTGGGAATTATGAATGGAAACTCAGGATCCCTACACATGAGATCCAGATTTTACTCTCAGCTCTGCTGCTGACAAACTATGTGAATCTGGGCACTTCATCTATCTGCACTTCACTTTCCCTTGCAAAAAACTGCAGATGTCTTTGCAAACCTGTCCTTGAGCAGAACACAGCACACGAGAGCTTGTTATTGTCACTGGTGTCACACTGATGGCCCGTGTGCAGTTTGCATAGCTGAGTACAGTCAGGCTGTATGGGGCCCATGGTTCCCCGTGTCAGTATTTGTGCCAGGCAGTGCCTGCTGGGCAGTGCCTGCTGGGCAATGCCTGCCTGCATCCCCTAGGGCAGCCTGTGCACAGCTGTGTGCAGCTGTCACATCATCTCTGGAGGCGACTGCATCTTCTGTCACATTCCCCTGCATGCTCAGTGATACATATTCACACTCTGGATGTGGATGACTGTAAGTGGGATGAATATTTAGACCTGACTATCTTTGAGTGCATCTCTGTGTACACATGCATATGAGAACTGGGTCAGGAGAATCTCTCTCCTTTCATGTAACTCATCACAAAATCCCTATACCCAATGTCACCCTTGCCAGGCCCTGATTAAAACATATGCTTCTCTTCCTGCTTTGCTGAGTGAGGAGAACATCTACGGAAAGAAATGGAAGAAGCCATTAACTTAGTCTCCAAGGAGGAGCCCTTGATCAGCTCAGAAAAGCCTGTGCCAAGGGGAGGAACTGGAAAACGAGAGCCAGCCAAGGAAAGAGACAGATGGGGCCAGCTCCACTCCAGTTCTCATCTGCCTTTGCTGCACTGTGCACATAATATGCTTACTGAAATAAATGGACTTGTTCCTAACACTTACAAGGTCTAATTTATAAACCCAGCTCGTATTTATAAACTCTCTTGTCCTAATGGAAATGAAAACATTAATACAACCCAAGGATTCTTCACTTTCCAGGTTTTAATTAAAATCATAGGTTTTAAGAAGCAAGAGCGTCTTTGTGGAATACAAGTCTAATGAAGTATTTCCTCACATAGCACAAATCTCTGTGTGCAGTCCCAGATCGCTGGCACTGGGCGCCCAAAACACTGACCCGCCATCCCCCCCAGAACCAGTTTGCTTCTTGAAAATTAGAAAAACAAATTATCATGCAATTTGTTTCAAATAAACGTAGGTGCCAAGATGGAGCTGGAAAAATAATACTAAGTAGGTAAAAGAAACCCCAATAATCTAGCACAGCCATAAAGCTTGATCTTTTAATAGACTAAATGGAGGCAACTGTGAGCTCACTGCATGCCAGCGAGAAGGGGCAGCATGGCAAAAAGGAAAAGACTCCATGTGGGGGCAGTGCATGAAGGCACAGAAGAAGAGAGGCAATGGGGTGGAAGTAGCAAAGTGGGAAAAGGCAGCATAGAAGGTAGGAGCAAGGGCAATTAAGCACACTGGGGAGGCAGGTAAACATGTAAACACATGAAAATTGCAAGACCAGATCACACAGACCTGTTCCCTTTATCTCCCATGGGACCAAAGGAAAAAGCAGGAAAGGAACCAGCATGGAGGGACATAAATGTGTAGAGACAGACAAGGATAGTGATCTTGGGCAGGTGTAAAGCTGGCCAGAGGTCAAGGCTGATGGCAGAACACCAGTTACTGCCAAATAAGCCCAGCAGAAGTGATTTCCCTTCACCATCATCTTCCAGGGAAAAAAGGGTCAAGTCTGCCAAGTACAGGACTGCTTTCTATCCCACTGCGTAATGGGGCCTGCCTTGTCATAGGAGGCACACACAAAGAAGGGAGGAGACACTGAAAGACAAAGCCAATGTGGAAGTATCAAAGCAGTGTAGAGATGTGAGGGTTCTTAATGGGGAGAGGGTGACTTTGCCTCCGAGTATGCCTCAAAGAAAAATGATGGCAGTGTTGACATCTCTCAAACAGCTTAACAGCAGTCTTTTATGGGTTTGTTTCCATTTTAAATGCTTCCATCTCAGTCTAGGCTAACTAGAGAAAGGCTTCACTCAGAGTAGTGTGGGTGCATGGTCCCAGGCTCCAGTCAGGACTCCGGAAGTCTTCACCAGCCACACTTTGGTCTGAATCTTATTTCTACAAGATTGCATCATATTGCAGCCAGAAGGTTGCTTGTCCCACATTCTGCCCAGCTTCAGAGAAGTCCACTTGCTTAACAGTTTCCTGTGATGCTCCTATGATGCTTGATTAATTCTGTATCATGGCAAGATTAAAAAGACAAAAAGCCTTTCCCCCCCTCACTGTTCCTTTTCTTTTGTACTTGTCACCTTGGGAGACAATGGAAACACAGAAACACATTGGCCAGAGAAATATGACTCACAATTGAGGGAACTGCAGCAGTTGTGTTCTTGGCCTTACATTCTGGGTTCACTGTGTGAGGCAGGAGCAATGGAAAAGAGAAGTGCCATTTCCTCACCAAACACAGCTCAAGACCTGAATATGCTTCTTTCAAACCCAGATCTAGCCAGTAGAGCACATCTAATCACCAAAGATATATCTTGCTTCTGACTCCTGTGATTCCAGAGGCAGCAACATTCATAGCTAAAAAATCACAAGATGCTGCAGATGAGACCCTAAATAAATGGAAGGAGTCCTGTCAGCCTCAGACGAAGTTGCAAGCCAGTGCTTTCTCTGTCAGGAGGGAAGTTCACTGAACGTCCTCCCATCAATACCTGTACTGTGAGGTGCAATGCCTTGGGCTAAAAGAACCCTCTTGGCTCACCTGAACCTGCAGAGGGTGCAAGAGGAGACAGGGCTGGGTGCTTGGAAAGTGAGGGAAACAAAGGATTTGCTGTGTTTGAGAGGTAAACGTGCTTTCTGACCCTTGTAGGCAGCTGTATACAGTGCTAATGAGGCCAAAAAAAGGAACTGAAAGCATCAACGACCTTTGCAAATTGCTTCCTAGTTACTGGCCTAGTGTGGGCAACTTACAGTTTTATTGGGCTACTCCTTTGGTCAAAGTCTGCTTGGTTTGTATTAATTTTATCCTGAAAATAAAGGGGAGCTTTTAGCATCAGTTAAGAGTGCAACACTGCAAAATCAAATGAAAATGACCTTGCAGATCTAGGGGTTATAAATCAGCCAATGGAAAGGAATGTTATACACTACTAAGAGAAACAGGACAAAAAACGTGCACTTCGACATTCTTGAGTAATGGTTTGTATTTTATAGCACCTTCCCTTAGAAGATCTCAGAGAGCTTCACAGTAAACACAAAAAAAGAAACAGGAAAAAGACACACTTTGAATGCTTCATCCTGCATTCACAAGCCCCACTCCCAGATGGTTACACCAGTTGACACCATTTGGAGACCAAGATTGTCATTTCCCTGTGCCCAAAGCTGAGGTAAAGCACAAAGAAATAAAAAAATCTCTGTCTGTGGCATCACGCTCTCAAAGTGATAGGAGGATCTGGTGCTGGCATTGTACAGACCCACTTGGGAAAACAGTGGCGAGCCAGTCTCCACTGCCTCAGTACAAATCTCTTTTCCTACTTCAGATTTTTCTCTGGGATGGTGTCATCAGCATCAGCATGATGAAAGAAAGGCACTAAGATCTTCTGAATTTGGTCTGTTCCTTTTACAAACAAGCTCTTACTATGCACCTAACTAGCAGATAAATATTCTACCCCAGTCATTGCTGTCACACCTGAGCACCCATTGACACTGTCCTTACTCCCTTCAGGTTAGTGACAGATAAGCAGAAATACTGTAAGACCAAGGTCAAGTTTAGAATCATAAAAACTTAAAGAAAATTCACAGTTCTTGCAAGCTGGTGCTGCAAGAGATGCCAGCAAGTGACTCAGCCAAGATCACAGCTACAAGAAAGTCACAGTACTGGTGACTCCCCTTCATCCCCTGAGAATTAAACACAAACCCAAAATAAGCTGCTAATACTGATGCCACAGCAGTTTATCTCCAGACAGTGACTGATCTGACAATGTTTTTATACCTGAGAGTAGAGATCTCCCTAATAATCTGATATATCTGACTGACCCATACTAGTTTTAATAGCCATGGATTCCCCCTTCTAGACATAGCTGTCAAAAGACAAACATCTTGGTTTTTTCCAGTGCTAAGTTAGGGAAGAAAGAAAAGGAACAAAACAAAGATGTTTGATTTTGACAGTATCTATCCTGGCATTTCATGCCACTACTTTCGAGAGCTAATGGAGACTGATCACAATGCCAAAGGAACTCAAGCAGACAGAAAGAGCTGTTAAGGAATCAGAATAAGTTGCAAATGCATCTAGACAAGTGATTAGGAATCTCACCTCCTACCTACCAGCAGTCAGCGGCTGTGTTCCTCCTACTGAACTCAAGCAGGGACAGGGCAGACCTTCCCTAAGCCTGAGATGCCCAGCTGCCTGAGGAACATGAGTGCTTATTTGCAAGCAAAACTGAGCTGGGATTTTGCATGCACCAGTTTTGGCTCAGGGAGCCATTCTCAGACTCCCTCCAAATCCTGGCTAAATGGGAATGCCTAAAAAGACAAAAACCTGCATGTGGCATTTTCATAAATAGCTTTCTGGTTGTGGGTGTGTACATGTAAAAAAAGTAAGAATGCAGCCCCAAAAGGGAAGGCTAGTATTAAAGGCTCCAGGAATACTTTTTTTTTTTTTATTTTTCTATTTCACAGTTGGTTGATTTCAAGCATTCTAACGGCTGCTTCCTACCCTAATGCCCATCTGTCTATTTTAATAAATGTTCTAGGCAGCACCTACCTGGCAAACATTCAAATGCCCAGTAGCACAACCAAATTTCACATTAAATCAGGGGCGTGGAACAGCAAGCTATATGGAAATGATGCAATCATCCTTCTCCCACAACATGGGCACTGGCAGCAGCAGATGGACAGATGGGCAAAACAGACAAGAAAATGTGATGGGCCTGGCCCCATCTCTCTTTCTTCCATTTTCTTCTGTTAAAAGTCTGGGTGAGCAAAGGACAGGCTGCTGTAGTACTTGGGTGGCCTGTACAGCCACAGAGGTCTGCTGGGTGGTAGTCAGCAAAGATTCCTCAGCTACCCTGGAGATGCTGAGATAACTGATGCAGGGAAGGCACCATGCGACAATGAATTGACCCCCTTTAGGACCCATGCATTGTCTTTGATCTGTCTATGTCTCTCTCTGTATCTAATCAGTGGTGATGGAAGTAAACCTTTGCTCCATTCTCTGGGCATTCAACTGTGTTCCTTTCCATTTGTCAAAGGGTTCCCAACCCTTCCCCTGCACATCCTCCATCCCACATGCATGTTCAATACCAGGTAAACATTTATCCTGATAGGAGAGCTGCCTCCATTCATGACTAGCTTTCCTGCCCCTTTCCCTTCACTCTCTACCGCAAAAGGCAGCATCCTCCCACGTGTTTGCTCTTAAAATGGTGGCAGGAGCAGCTCACATGAATGCTGATATTCTATTACTGCCTCAAGGACATGAGTGCATGGTTACATTTTGGCATTTCACCTTCATCAATACTAAAATTTAGCAAGAAATGTGTACAATGAAGGTTTATGTCTCAGGCCTTTTTCTTATTAATCCTATTACACTTGTCTTTATGAGCTCTCCAAGTTCCTTTTACTCCCTCTGGGGCTTGGCTGCAAATGAGATTTTGCATCTCAGAGTAAAATAACCAGAACATTTTTCTATAAAATTAAATAAAAATCCTCCGTTGTGGCAGTACATGCCCAGAATCCAGTTTCTGGAGTCTACATCTTTCCAAGTCCTTCACTGTCTTCTCAACTTCCCTTAGTTTTGGGAACAGGCTTTCATTTTGTCCTGATGAATATTGTGAAGAAAATTAAGGAGTAAACTTTAAACAAAGATGAACAAGAGGGGAAAAAAGTGCGACTGAGTTGCAGAAGTCTCTGACTTTTAGCGAATCTCCACTTATTAGACACGCCTCAGTTTTCCAATGCATAAAATGGTAACAGTGATAATCCTAGCCTGCAATGCAGGTGGGATGGCTCAGCTCATGGGTGTTCAAGACTACAATGAGATTCTGTTATAACTGATAGTATCAATAGTTTATTATTGTGGTTATACAACTTTTAGGTAAACATTTTGATTTCTGAATTTAACTGAATCTTCTTTGCATTGAAAAACAGGACTGGGATCTGTACCAATTCCAAAATTCCTAACTGGCTCAACAACTTTTTTTTGTTTTGTTTTTAATATACTGTTTTGACAAGAGGGACTCAGGAACCAAATTCTAGTGTCAGATTTGCATATATATTCAATCAGGAAGCTATGCCTGCTCCTAAAAAGCTTATCATAATGACAAGAAAAAGCAAAATGGAAAGTGTATTAGAATTCTTAATGCCATCTAGAGTTAGTAAGGCAGAGTGGAATGACCAGAAATGAAAAATAATGGCTGAAGAAAGTTAATAGCATCCCTTCCCAGAGCTCCAACTGCTTTGAATTTAATCTTCCAGAGAAAGGTAAGTATTGTGTGGAAAGTAATTCCCACCATATTAAGGGAGGGGGATTTTTACTGTACCATGTTTGAACAGGTTTGGTGCACTAACATTATCATTTACCTGTAAAATCTGGATACGTGTTTGCAATTCACCAGTACTACTCATAATTTAAAGCCTTTAATACCTGATATGGCAGGATGACTTGGGCTGCAAGAAGAAAACAAAATCAAGTACAACTTGCAATGCCTTAAAAAAACATTTACCTTAACCAGCTGAGCTCCTGTTCAACATTGTTTCAGAAGCTCCACCAGCAGACTTCCACCTGCACAAGTGTTTTTCTGTTCAGCCTTCTGCAGCACACCACTCTTTACCATAAAAATTGACATTTAGATATGAAAAAATCAGGAAGGAAAGGGGATGATTTAAAAATAAAATGCAATTTACACTAATTATGTCATTACATAGGATGCTCTGCAAAAAAACATTAGCAAGTGAGATCATGTCAGCAAAGCTCAAGATGAGCTGTATGAAAGATTTTCCTAAGTCAGAAAGCTGTGGCTTCCTGCTGCTTCTCATTTCTTAGCCAATCAATGCTTCATAAAGACTTTTAGGATACAGTTAAAGTAGCTCTGCAGTCCTAATGTCTGCAGTATCTAAACAGGAAACCAGTGGTAACATACTGCTGTGTAGTAAGGTGGTGCAGAAAAACACAGCAGCATTCCTGTTACATCACCAGGGAACACATCAAGTGAGGCAGTCTTGAGTCACCTTGTGGCAAAACAAAGACTTCCAAAGCCTAGCATCGTGCCACAATCACTGAATACCCTTCATTTCATCTCCAGAAAATTGCTGAAAAGGAGATGAGCCTCAGCTTACATGTGCAGCTTGATCACATGTGCAGCCTTCCTGATCAGGATCAAGGCCTCTTTCCAAGAATTCTCCTTTTCCCAATATTCACCCTGTGCTGAACTGGAAGGATACATATCTTGTCTTGAAGCCATCAAAGGCTCTCATTAGCAATTAAAAAAAAAAAAAAGAAAAAAGAAAAAAGAGCACAGTGAATTCACAAATACTTGGTTAGGTCTAGCAAAGCAGTTCTTCAAACAGCATGGTAAGACCCGATTCGGTTTTAACATGTCTCTAGTACCTTCAGCCCAGAACACCTCAATCTGCATGTCAATACTTTTCACTTTGCTCTTCTGTACCTTGGAGAGGCAAGGGGGGAACTTTCTTTCGTTTCTATGCCAAACCAATCCTGCACAACTATTTCAGGGAGTTGGGCACACACCACTTTACCATTGAAAACTTGTATGAAATCCATAACATGGTCCCACCTGCACATGCATTCTTACCCTATGGCAGGCTTCATCTTATGCCAAACAGACCAAGTTTAAAGAAATTTTGAAGACAATAATTTCAGCAATCCCATAGTGGATGTAAAAAAACTTAAGCTGTAATATTTTGATAGCCCACAAGCTGCCTCAGGAATATGGGAGACAGCAAACAGGTCCTTCCAACATATTTTCAACTTGTGTTTTTCTAATCCCCATACTCTAATTCAGTTGGCAAGTTGATGGCCTCAGAGAATCTGCTATCCAAGAGATGATCAGTTAACAAACAGAGTTGACATTTATATTTTACATTTCACAGTATACAAAATCTCAGAATATGGGTTTCAGCTGTGCTCTTTTTGCTTTTTGCTTTGCTGCTTTGTTTTGTTTTACAAAACTGTTCACCGTCAATCTATCTAAACCACTTCACTGACCACATGGGCCGGGCAGCTAAGGACTGCAATTATTTGTCAAAGCTTTTATTCTGGCAAAAAAAAAATAAGCCCCAAACTGACAAAAGTAATTCAACAAATTTTTTTTGACAAATACATTTTAAAATTGTTAGGCTACCTCAGTTAACCAGATGAATAATCCAAAATGATACAAGGTGACTAATTTATTACAAAATGGGGGGGGG